>QVNW01003176.1:0-20187 GCA_014825475.1 Pseudomyrmex flavicornis
GTGTTTCTCTTTTTTTTTTTTTTTTTTTTTAATAGAAGAAATTAATTATATATTTTTTGTAAATATTAATTGCAATTATTATTTTTATTTTCCGCGTGTAAATAATAAGTTACGTGCTAAATCTTCAGAACTATAAATTTTAATCGTATCCGATTTTATAAGCCATTTCTCAGACAGATATTACCACCGCCGAGCGTGATACACCACCCTCATTAATGACTAATGTTAGCGCGTCGGAACAGGGCGCCCAGTGCAATTCCCAGAGCTTGTGTGTGTTTACGACGGAATCCGCGCGATTTGAAATTAATCACCAATTAATAATCGGTCAGCCTCTCGTATTAATCGCCGACGAAATCTCCAAAATTACTCAAGTTTAATCTACCGCAGATACTTCGACGCGCCGTTTACTCCCGATACGTTCCCGTCATCGCCAAGCGCGTCTGCTAACTTGGATTGCGTTTATTAATAATTACAGATTCAATCAGGACAAAAGGTGTGTGGCGCCGTGTCGCTCGGATAATGCGCATTAATAACGCGACCCGGCGATTTTAACAGATATTACAAGATGTCGGAGCCTAACCGCTCGAAATATTTCCAGTCTTCGCTCGCAAAAATGCGAGCAACACGTGATTAACTTTCGGCTCGTAACGTTGAAAACGTGAATCACTTGAATTGCGACCTTCGTCGCAAATGCGACGACGAAGAAGAGTCCACGAAGTTTCGCCGCTTTCGGCAGAAGCGCGATTAAGCGGCGGGCCGTAAGGCGTAACGGCGCGCTCGTTAGGCAAGGGCTTGCCCTAAGTGATCTCGTATAACACGGGATTTTATGGAGAGTGCATCGGGGTCTCTTTGCATGCATTTGCGGCGGAGCTGAGTGCCCCTTACCGGCAGAATGACGATTATCGTCCATCTTGGCGCGATGTGCTTGTGCGCGGTGGTGTATCTATCCTGCGGGCCGATATACATTTCTCATCCCGAGGGCCGCCTTCAATTTCTCTCCGCGATTTACGATCGCTTCCTGTGAACCGATTCACGTGTGACATTGGTGTCATAACGCTCGCGCAAAATTCATGATTACGAGAATAACAGCGATGTTTAATTTTTTCTTTATCGCAACGCGAAATTCAATTTTGTAGAAAAAATTTCTAAGCCGTTTTCTTTCTTTACGATTTATTATCTTTTCTCTGCAAAATCTTTGTTTGAGCTTTTTCTTTTGATTGTTTTTTTTTTTTTTTTTTTTTTTTTTAGTCCTAACGCCATGTTTTTTATCGCACTACACGATGTTAGTTGCAATATCATAGCAATAGATCGCGACGAAGATCTAATAGATCGGCTCGGCTAGCCGTTAATCGGCGGATTAAGTGCTAGCGGTTCGTTTAATTCGACGTTGGAGTTAGTTTACGTGGGAGAGTTATATAGGTAAACCCCCCCTCGATGAAGAGACGCCAGTGCGTGAAACCGGCGAATCGATCATTAAACGTCCAAGCTGTTAAATTAACCGCCATTTACTCAGCCGCTAATAAAATCGACCATTTCCTCTTCCTCCGTGTTTATCAACACCGTGTTTGATTACGTTCACGTTTCTAGCCTAGTGTGTCCTTGGTGATACAAAACCTTCCAAATATTTTCGTATATTCGGAAATTTGTTTTTCCTATTATATAAATAAAAAAAAAATTGATTTTCTTCACATCTCAATTATTATTATAAAAAAAAAAATGTCTCTAGATAAAAGTTTTACGATAATTTTTTTTGCATCGCGTGTGATTTTCTACACATTATTTCTATACACGTATAGAGGAAAAGACATAGAATGTACGTGTGAATGTACGTTGTTCAAATTGTTGTTCTGTCGAGATATTTGTAGAACTTCGCACAACACTTGCAACAAGTTACAACATCTTGAGACAAGGAAGCGCGGAATTAATTCGGTGGGATCGTCGACTTTCTCTTAATCGGTAATAAAGTCTTTCAAATATCTTATATGTTCGTAGATTTGTTTTTTTTTTTTTCTATTATAAATAAAGGGTTTATTTTTACAGCTCTCTCAATTATTGAAAATATCTTCGGATAAAATTTGCGAGTGATTTTGCGAGAGATAAATTTTTCTCTAGATAATTTGTAATTTTCTTGCAACATTTTGAGGCGAGAGACAAGGGAGTGCGAAATTAATTCGGTGGGATCGCCGAAAGGACTCGCGAGAAGAAGGGCGCGCGAGTCCCCATGGGAACTATTCGCGAGTCCTTCGGAGTATCAATTGGCGTGCTCGTCCAGGTCGACAGCTGCGATAGTGAGACGCATTGTCCGGTCTACAGTGGCAGCGAGTTCTTAATATTGAATAAGATCTCGACCTTGCTTTACACTAGTCTAGTGGAAACGAAATATTGACGGTTGCGACGAATAATTTTCGAGAACGATTCGATTGTTGGCTCGAATTGAAAATCGTAAATTATCTAATCTATACCTAAAATAGTTTGTTGAAAAGAAATCTATTTTATTTAAAAAATATTTAAAAACTTTCTCCTATAGTAAGTAAAAAATATCTTTTAGATTTGGAATTTTTTTCATTGCGAATCGCAGGTTCGTGCTTCAGCGCTTTTTTGCGATTTTAACGCTGGCGGAAAGATGCGTATAAACAGAGAAAAGAACAACATAACAGTTTCTTGAAATAAGACAAACATTCTTCAACATTTATAGTAGATGTATATTTCACTAATGATAACTTGGATCAAAGTCGAAACTCGTACAGAAAATTAATTTTGAGTAAAATTTATTGCAACATCTCGCATTTGGTTTCAAATTGCTTCTATTTTAGATTTGAAATATCTTTGTAAAATAGAATAATTTTGCATCTAATGATTTATTCTTCTTCTCACAACGGTCGAAGTGTGTTGGTTTCCGAAGAATATCGTTTCTATCTAGACAAGATAAATCGTCTGAATTATTAATTAAAATTGAACACACACTTTTAGCGAGTCGACCGAAATGAAATATTAATACCGCCGCGACGCTTTATTCGCGGCATTTAGTCGGTGAATTACACGCGGTGTAAGGCTAATTCATAATATTCGAAGGATCGAGCAATTAGTTCCGCCTTGCTAATTAATGTCTGAGCCTTTAGCCCTGTGGTAGGGCAACCCTCTTGCGCGATAAATATGTCAATGTGTACGCGGTTATAGTCGTTTTGTATATGAATTCAGAAACATTATGTCGCCGGTAGTAATCCGGCTCGAAGACACTTTATTGGAAAGGCTCCTCCTGCGAAGTATCGCGATGTATACTATCGTTCGCAAGATCGACGAAGTTTCGCCTTGTTGAATCTCGGAAAAATCGTTTTGATAAGAAATCGAGGAAAACCGCGTTACGTTCAGAGAAAAGAGAATCGAGCGAAACTCTTCGGCGGAAAGAAGTCGGCGGTGGAAGGTCTGATCAAACTCCCGTGAGCGTTGGGGGTTTCTTTCTCTCGCCCGCACACACTTTTCTCCCCCAACAAATTAAATTTTCCGTATCACAAGACGCACCGAAATCGTTCGTCCGGCAACACCTCGCCATAAATCATAATCAATCGCATTTCTACGAGTAGTCGGTTTCTGACAGATTGTCCTCCGTGACCTGCAATCTTTTTTTTTTTTTCCTTTCTCCTTTCCGATGATTTGACGTATGTTACATGCTTTCTCTTTCCGTATAAGTATTATTCTTCTTTTTTTTCTTTTTAGTAAAACAATGGCACACAAATATCAACTTATTTTCTAAATAAATTTCAAATTTCTATTTTTGTTTGTATTCAAGGGAATTTTTTTTTTTCTTAAACAACTTTTCACGTAATGAAAACTTATAACATCTTCCTCGGGCATAATTATAAGCAAATCGTGAATTCTTCGTGGATCATTAGCGTGCGTTAATCTTCAGAATTACATCGAGGGAACGAACTCACCTTTTAATGAGATTAAATTGAACTAACTTTTCCCCTGAATTTTTCTTAGCGAGAAAATGTATGTCACTCTCTTCTAATCTTTTGTCTTTATTGCATATTAAAAATTTTAGTAACTTTAAAAAGTAAAAAAACTATTTCTAATTTAAACACATCACTCAAACATATGTACATACATAGGGGTTAGTAGGTTTTTGAACTTTTATAGACAAACCTGAGACATAACATTTGTTTTTAAAAATCTCTCATAGCTACATAAATTCGTTTATCTAATAATATTTTAATAATAAGCAAATCTAATAAGTAGATATAAAAAATTAATAATGTTTTACTCTGTGTTAAGGGTGTCAATTTTCTTTGTAATCAAAATATATAGATTACAATAATAAAATAAGTTGACTACAAGCTTATCTGCTATATTAAGAATAATATATATTTTTTAAAATATATTATCAATCTGTTTTATATATTTTCAAATACATATTTATACAAAAATAGAAATAGTAAAAATCTTTTATGTTTAGAAACAATTTCAATAAAAAACAAAAATAATTTTTTAATTCAATGAAAACTCAGTTTCATAAAATTGTAGTTAGATAACACACACACACACACATACAAAATAGAGTTACAAATATTGGATCATTAATATTAATATATATATCTTTCAAAATCCTATGTTTTTAATGTTAATATTAGATATCTTTTAATATTAAAAAACAAAATGATAGGTACTCTGTTTAATCATCATCGTTCGATTACAGGTCAAATTACAGTTGTAACACACACACACACACACATAATACATCATATTTTCTATGTATCATGTAACCCCGGTCGATACGTTTATTTTTGCAAACGCGGTATGACAGATAAACAAACTATGAGATTATAAAGAAGAGCTACACTTATCTAAATAAAACTATTAAATATCTTAGATAATTACTACATAACCGTAGAACAAAAAACTTCAACAGAGCTGCACATATAGAACACGTTTATGCTTGTCTCACGATTTTGCTTCAAATATATGGGTTTATCAGTACGTTCTTTAGAACGTAAATTATTTAACGTTCCCCTATTATTTATTCCTATAATTATACTTTATTAGTCGTAAAAACCAACTTTTTGGCTTCGAAAGCCGCGAGACTCTAAAAAAATCTCCGTAGATCCCACCGCTACCGGCTACGCTGGCCGGTGCCAGAATCGCGATAAATGGCGCAGATTAACGCGATACGTTCTGTGTGATCTCTCACATAACTTCTTGTAAAACGGAGATCGAGTGTGAGTCAGGTGGCTCGTTGGTTGGAAAAAAGCGCGCAGTGCTCGGTACCATTTCACCTTCGACGTGTCTGGATAAACGATCGTCTAGAGCGAATAAATGCGCGCGCGTTCGTGAATTCTTCGCTCGCACTTCATAGTTACTTCGCTCCTCGCTGTGCGCAACTTGTATGTGTGTGTGTATGTGTGTATATTTGTTTCTTTCATAGACCCTCTATATTTTTTTTCTCGATGTACTCGCGCGCTCAGGTTTTTATATCTTATGGTTGTTTTATCAAGAAAAGCGTGCGCGCAGTCGGGACGTTTATGTCTCGACATTCGCCATTTCGCGGACGGCGGGCGCTCCGTGAATTGCGTACTTGCGCGGGAATCATATCCTTCCGCAACGTAGCGAAATGTTCCCCTATTTTTTCGGACGAGCGCGCATTTTTGCGGGCGTAATCTCGTCGGAAAGTCGGACACACTTGCCGCGGCGATATATATATATATATATATAGCGCACAGATGGAACTTTCGAGCATTGAAAATATCTGGGTAGGCCGTAGCGCGAGGCGGTGATGCCCAGAGCGTACACTCGGGTACGGAAATGTCCAGCGAGATAGCCACTCGTAACGAACAATGGCCGGTTCTGGTCCGACCGAAGGCAGAGGAGCGCGTCGTCTCGCTCTATGTCCGTCGCGCGCATACCCCATACGGCTCTTTCCACTCTCTTCGACTTCTATCTCGTTTGCCCATTGCCCGGTCCATAATACACGGTATCGCTGCTTCTGCCAAGTGAGCGACTTCCTTTTCGTCGTCGTGCACGACAATGGCGCCCAAATTTAAAGAGCGTCTGCGAAGAGCGCGCGTCTTCGAAAAGGCTCCCAGGTCTGAGATCGTCTCGAAACACGTGAATGCTCTCGCGATGTGCTTCTCCTTCGTGCGAATTTCTTCAGCCCGATATCCACTCGAGCGCGTCTCGTGACACGTCTCACAATTTTGAGAATATTGTTGAATACCAAACTCCCGCGAGGCTGAGATTGTAAAATAGAGAACAGAGATTGTAACGAGAGTAAGAGAAATCGAAACTATATTTATCATTCGAGTTTTCAATTACTCGCGAGTAATTAAAAATTAATTTCCGGTTCTTTAATGAAATAATAAAAAATGGTCGCGTGTATTTTATACACGCCGTTAACATAAAATCGAATTAACGTTTTTTTATCGCTCTTTCCTGTCGTAGTGTAAAAAACGTACTAGCATACTGCGAGTCGCAACGTATTTCCGCACGTTCGTCGCGCAAAAATCTTTTCCAGTTTTTTTTTTGCATTGATGAATTTTTCGATCGGGCGACTGTACCCGAATTATCACGAACTGACTCGGCACGTCTCCATCCATCGTGACTCGATCAAATGACGCATGGGAATCCAAATGACGCATATGTGTTTAATTATTAATCATCTCTCCTCAGTTCGCACATTAACATTGTTGCAGCGCTTAGCGTACGTACGAAATCGAATATTAATTCGCGAGTCGAACGATGCATACGTTTAATTAATGATTTCATCAAAAATGTAATATAAGTTGAAAGTTGTTTTTTTCTCAAGCTTGTTTCAACGTTTTTAATTAGCAAAGAAACGATATTTATTTACGTAACTATTTTAGATTGTTCGAACGCAAAAACTTAAAAATCCGCATCGTCCGTACACAACGTGTGCGGACACACGAGGAGTGTACGCGTGAACTAAAGGCCGAATTCCGCCAAATCGGCCGTTCCCTACGTCCGATTGTCAATTACGAACATCATCGACCGTCGTACTTCCCGTGGCCGGGGGGGGTAATTAAGGAGGTCGATGTCTGTCCAGGATGGACGCCGGACGAGCACGGACAGGGCGTGGTTGCAGTAAACGTCATCGGCAGGGCACTAGACGTCACGGGCCACACGAGCATCACACACGCGTCACATTTGCATGATTCTCCGTATGTACGCACATCGCGTACATTCGCGCGCGCGCACGTGAACAACACAACACGGATGCACGGTTGCAATGCGGATGCGACGCAGTGCGGTGTGCATCGGCGTGCTTCTCCCCGGGACCGCGCCCTCGTCGGGCCCGTTGTCGAGTGTTCCCTGCACTCTCTGACCGACACTCTTGCACCGAATTTTCGACGACCCTCAATGTTCCAATGCGATTACCGCTCGCTGTATTCGCGAGACTCGTGTCCTCGCGCGAGCGATTTTACCCCTTCCTCCGCAAAACGAACGATAAAGCGTGAGCCGCTGACGAGCAGCTCGATGACGAGCCCCCTCCCCTCGCCGAATGTCCTTGCGATTTGTCTGCAGTTAGCATATAGGGTAACCGAACCTGTTAGTTAGCATCTCTTCAATGATTGGCACTTATTGATTTCTTTTTTTTTTTTTTTTGTTTCTAATTGTAACATTTTTTAGTCAGTAGCCTAAAACAGTACTTTTTACTGGACAGTAGATTAATTTGAAGTTTTTGTGTTGGCAACATTTTATTTTAGTCTCTTAGCTAGCACTTTCTTGGAAAAAAAAAGTCGACAGGCACTTGTGCCAATTATTGGGTGGTTTATTATTCTATTTCGAAATATTCTAATATATCTGGTGCGCGCGCGCGCGCGTTAATGCATTAGACGCAATTTAGGAGTAAAAAAGATTTTATCGCGCGTTTTTAAGTGCCTGTCATTTTGTCACATATATAAATTTATATATGTAAATATATATATAAATTTTATTGTTATTTTTTGCATCACACGCATGCGCAAATAACTCGGAATCTTATATATATATATATATACGTATATATCTGTGAGAACTTTATGTGTCTGTGCCATATATTTTGTACAATTATTGTGTGTAACGATAAATGACAACGACAAATGATTCGGATACTTTCGTCAGAAACGCGCAACATTACACTATCGGAACCATTAACGGAATAGTGGAAACAGTGCTGCCGGGCTGTAATCGGGCATTAATTCAATGTGTTTCTGAATATTTCATAAGTAGCGTTCTGATGAATTCCTGCATCAGAGGTATAATCGCGAGCGATGCGCGGCCGCACGCGCGCGCGCAAGCCAGATGGATTATCGTAGCGGATCTGATGGAAATATTTTATTTCTCTCTCGAGAGAGAGAGAGAGGGAATGCGGGAAATACCGCTTCATCCAGCAACGTTTATTCACGACGAGGAAGTGAAGCGACACGTCGGAGGAAATGACGTTAATGAAATCGAAAATAATCTCCCTCTCGCGATTGAAATCTTTCGCCATTCTTTCAAAAATCGCTTTTAGCGATTTTACATCTGCGTGTTTGGTGTTTTCAAACTTGAGAATTTTTAATGAAACAAATTCTTCTATTTTGACTCGATACTTTTCTTTTTTTTTTTTTTTTTTATAAATATAACCTTTTTTTTTGTGTATATGTATAACATTTACGTCATTTCACTCTATCCCCCCATCGATTGCATTGACACAGAGATGAGGAGGGTTAAAGAAAACGCTTCGACGGGAGCGTGTGTAAAAGCTATAAATTTCGCTCCACAATTATCCCCATGAGAGAAACGCCCCTACGCGCTTGTTCCCTCATCGGCCGCAAGCGCGTATTATCATCCTTATCACCGGTCGCGATACATCGCAGGTCAAATTCTCATCATCAGCACACTCCGTGCGCACACAAAGACGCACGTGAAAGCGGGAATGTCAATACGGATGTCCTAGCCGACGTAATCGTCATTCTCTGTCAACATGTCCCGTTTACGTCCGTAAGTTATGCGGAGAATCCGTGAGTGTTCCGAGTAATTAAACTGGTAAGTTGTTTCGACTTGGTCGGTAATAATTATTTTTTCGTTTTGCAAAAAAAATTGAAGAAAGAAACGCTCCTGCTCTCAAGCTAAGATTGATCATATTTTTAAATCTGACGAGTGAGTTAAGAGTCTCATTTGTTTCATTCGGAAAATTTGGAGCTAATCACCGGATTTTGTCGTTAAAGATAATTTTCGCGTGTCCATATCATTCGAATTCTCCGAGCTCATCGAGGGATTATGTCCTTTTCCACCCTCGCTAACCCATCGTAACTACCACCCATCTCGCGCGACGCGGAGGGGAGAAAAACGACGATTTCCCCGGGAGTCGATGACACGAAATCGCCAAGTGCTCGCCATTGTTTTCACAAGAGCACAAGACGAAAAGGCAGGATGGTGTGAGGCTCGCCGCAGCCCCCTGCGCGGTATCGGTTCGAAGGGGGGGGCGAGCGAGAGAAAAAGGGGTGGCCGCGGGTGGCCGGCGCTGAATGAAGACGGGAAGAATCGCGCAGTCCGACTTTTTAATATCCAGGGATGATCTGTAGCCGCGGCGCGCTGCGTCAGCCGCTGTCATTGTTATACGGCCCGGACCTCTTCAGCGCAATGACAATCTCTCGGGTTTTATTCTCCCGGAGCGAGCGAGACCCGCTCTCTTTCCCTCTCCCGTCCCGGGACTCAGTTTCCGTCGCGAGTATTATCGCGTGCCCTTCCCGTCCTCCCCCCCCAGCAGAGAGAGAGAGAGATCGTCTTGTTCACTACCGACTTTCCTCTCCCTCCTCCGTCCTCCCGAGGATAAAAGTCCTCGATTTCTTCGTTTGCTGGTGGAGCAAGTTCGCGCTGGTGGAGCAACCACGTTGACGGTTATCGTCGCCTTCGGAAACTACGCTATACGGAGTTTTTCCCGAGGACAATCGCCGAGAAAGTGGCCTCCTCGACGTTCGCCGCATTGATTCCTCGATAGTCGAGCGAGATATTATCCGCGCTCGACTGCAATATTCGATAGATTTGTATCGGTTATTTTATCGGTACATTACTCGTGATGCGCGTATTGGAGGTATGTTTGAAACAGATTACTCGAAACTGTTAAATGTCTACAAATGTCGTATCTGTGACAAAAGCTTTACCGTTTAGAAGAGAATTACGTTAGAGTGACCAATTGTGACCATAAAAATTCTGCTGCTGAAAAAATATCGATGTATATACATGTACATGTTTCAGAGTAACTCAATGTTAGAACCGACGCGCCGTAACAGACGCCCGTCTTCCAGACGGGTGGGAATGGTCAGGTACAAAAAAGAAAAACAGAAACTTCCATACGCTCGTTTCCCGGCAAAACGTCGCGAAAACGAATATGTATACCGCTCGGGAGGCGTCTGTGGAAGAGGACAGCCTTGAGAGAAGGACGTCGTGGAGGATGTGGAAAAGGCGCGATCGTGTGTGTATGCGTATGTGCGTGCGCCCTCTCGACTTGAAACTCATAACGAAGATAGACGCACATTCGAGCGATCCTTCATGCACGTCTCTTCATGTGGGTGGCTGGCACACGCCACGGAACGCGTGTGCGTGCGTTTGTGCGGTGTGCCCGCCGCCGCCTTCAACCCCACGGGAGCGGGTAATAGATTTATTGGACACCCGGTACGTAGGATATAGATATGGATATTATAGACGCTCGAGAGTTAGAGATACAACCCGCACTACGGCGTGCCGCTGCCACAGCCACCCTTGGCAAATACGAATGGCAACACATCTAACTTTATGAAACGTGGCGCACGCCGCTCCCTGACCCCGCGGACAACGCGCGTCAACGGGCCCCTCGCGATGGCGCCGATTATTTTGCGAAATTTCGCCGATAACGCGCGGATCTCGGCGCATTGTTTTTTTTTTTTTTTTTGTCATCGCGCAAAGACATCGAGAGTTTTATGCGATATATATATATATATATATATGTAAAAATATAGTAAAGTATCATTGAGGTTTGAAACGTTCGTCGAGCGAAAAAATATATTTCGAAAAAGACGTCTTCTGCGCCTTCTTTTGCGGCAAATCAAAATTCTTTCATTGTGTAATATCTAATGACAAGATCGTTGCTTTTTTTGAAACAAGTTCTTCTTGCACGGAAAAAGTTTTGCTATTATATAACAATCCAGCAAGAAAAATTTGTTGAGTCTACGGAATTTTTGTTGGCAAAAATCTCTCAATAACAGGCTTAGCAAGTGTTTCTTATTAGCCATGTAGTAACTAATTTCTTGCTATTCTAATAAATCTTTTTTAATAATATAACACCTTCTCAGAATGTATATGAAATAATTTAACAAAGAAAATTTTTTTCATATTACTGTTTAATAGAAGCGAAATATATTTTTTCTCTCGACAAACGTTTCGGCAACGTATAAAAAAATATCATCTTTTATTCCGCCGACTGTTTTTTTAAATACACGCATTTGTGATATATCGCTCCATATGTTATTAAATTTACGTAGATAATACCATAGAGCTTTGTAGCTAGATATGGAGTGGGAATATTCAAACAATGAGTGGAAAGTGCGAGAAAGATCTGAAAGACAGAAGATATACTTCTGTCCTACTCAGTGACTGTTTTTCTCTTGATAAAAAACAAGTTTTTATCAAGTTCAAACTTTCGATTGGCGAAGCGTTGTTATGCGCAGAGAGAGAGAAAAACAGTCAGTTGAGTAGAACAGAAGTATATCTTTTCTCAGATCTTGCTCACACAGCTTTTCGCCGCTACTCCATATCTATATGATCTATGGATAATACTGATATATGTTTCGGACGATACGTGAGTCAAAGAGTAAATATAGTGTTGTTGAACACGTGCGCCGTAATGTACAAAAAACATTCCGGTGAAAATAATATATGTTCTACGTATGAAAACAACACAAATTCAAGGAAATGTTTTGTTGCGACCACAGGCGAGGCGGTGTGTGTTTCGGAAATTAGAAACGTTATCTCGCTTTCTCATCCAGCTCTATCAGTCTCCTCGTAACCATCGCCGCGAGCGCCGCAACGGACGAAGCTTTACGAGTGTCGCATTCGTACTCGCGGGAGAACTCGCGTGTTCTATTAAACGGGCGCTAAACTGTCACACAATCTGGCCGATGAACTTCCATTTGGCGAAACTGTTATTGTCCTCCTCCGGGGTTAAATGCCTTCAAGTGTCTATAATTTCTAATAGCTAATGCTAACAGTTTGCGAACAATTCGAACAGCTCAAACGTTTCTTTCGCAATGCAAACTGTGCGTGTAAGACTTTTTTTTGTTTTCAAAAACATTGTTCAAATTAAAGCGTTAAGTGTGATGAGAATTAATTTTTTTGAAAAAAATTATTTAAAAAAAAAATACTATCTGTATTACCGCAAGATAGGTTCTACGATGACGTATTTGAACGCTCTCGTCGCAGCGCACTTGTGTTATTCTCTCTTCGTTACTCTCTTATTTACGTGGAGTCGCGCGCATGCACTGACGTGTGTGCGCATCTTGCGCGCACATCCTATTCTGTGCGTGTGTTGGTCGCAAAGGGAGCTAAGGGGAAGGGTGTGGTGAAAGGGCTGGTTTTGATTAGCTCTGTGTAGACAATACCCACCCTCTGATACCACTGTGATTCTCTCGTTCTCTCTGTCCTCTTCTCTCTCTCTCTCTCTCACTCTCGATCTCTTCCTCTTTCTATTACGCTGCACTATTCCCTTCCGCCAAACCATCCTCCTCCCCCGCCCGTCCACCTCACATCGCCCACCGGGGCTCGCCTCGGCTTCGCCTTCTCCGCAAGCGAACGCAGCAGCCACTTTGTACGCCGACTGTTTTGTGTCTGACGAACAATAGGCCTGCACCACTGACAATGGTGTACCACTACCAACGTCGCCAGCACCGACCGCCGGCATCGTCATCATCGTTGCCGCGCGGCATAGTGATGGGTCTCGATCCAATTGGCGAGTGGTCCTGTTTTTTCGCGATTGACTCGCGATAAACGTGTGACATCCGATCCATGTACATATACATCGATAAGAAATTATGATTATTCGTTTCCAAACGTTTGTAATATTTTCTTAAATTTAAATTTAACAGTAAAATTTACATCACAGTGTCCATGTAAATATTACAAAATTAATTTAAAAAAAAACGCCTGGTAAATATTTATTTGAAAAAAAAAAAACTGTATTTAACGGTGTGAATTTATTTACCAAGCAAACCGAAAGAGGAAACTTGGTACATATTTAATCAAATTAAAATAAATTAATTAAATTTATATTTGTATTTTGTGATTGGAAAGAAAATATTGGTTGGTCACTTTGAACTTTGAGTCGTCCACTATGTTTGACGTATCGCGATAAACTTTCTTCGTCGTTGCTCGCAAGCCGGTTCTGTTTCCGACGAACTTCTCGAGGTCGTTTCCTTCCGGGGGTAACATGGCGCCAGAACGAAGATCTAATCGCGCTTTGCAACGTTACACGACCGTATAGCGATATTATTGTGCGACGTTTTCGACGGCTGACGCTAAGTGTCGTGGGATATATTGTATTTCGGGAATACATTGTGCGCGCTCTCGCGCTCGCTGTGAAACTTGCGCGCTCCAAGTTTGGCTATCAATGCGCGCCTCGCGAATATATACGTATTTATACAGTAAACTCGCGCGCGGGTTTGACAACCCTTTCGTCGATCCGACGCGGTTCGGTCGATTTTATTTATGCCGGGAGAGAGGTAGCGAAGTCTTGAGTTAATTATTCAGTTAGTCGATTGTTCGCGCTTCGCATTGATTTCGCGCGTCTTGAATCCTCGGGGATTATTATGTCGGTACAACTCACTGATGAATTTAATTGCGAACTCAATTGTCGGATCAGTCAATTGTTCCGGTTTCTCTATCGCACATATTTTAAGCGGAAAGCAGGCTCGATCGTGGCATTACAACGCGAAAATTGAAATTAAAAATTTATATATAATAAATGTTTCTCTCCTATGTGATACAAAAAACGTACGTATGAAATGTACATATGTAAAATACATATGTCTGTTGTTCACAGTCTTTCATATAAAAAAAAAAAAAAACACCTTTATTGCGAAAAACTTATTTAAAAAATATCCGATCCGGCAATGTGAGAAGTTTTCAAAACGAAGCACGAAAGAGCCGGCTGTGGAATATACATCTCTCTCTCTCTCTCTCTGTTCGCGCTTCGCGGAGAAGTTCGATTGTTGCATATAATTGATTCTGCGTCGAAGCGTACTCCATTTGCGCAGTCCTCCTTTCCACGCGGAAATTAACACGAACTTGCTTCAGGTTTCGAGAACCCGAAGATCTCGTCGTACAATTAAGTTTCGAGCGTTGCCTACATTTGGTAAGAAACCGCATTTCCATAAATTTATTTCACAAACACACACACACATACACACGAAGTCAGTTAATTCGGTATCTAAAATCGATGTAAAATTTTCGAAACTTGTGTATTTTTCGCGGCTGGGCGAGATGACATTGCTCTTTATCTAGAGCAAACTACTCGAAAATTATAATATACATCAACAAAAGTCACGGTTTTTAACTGCTTTGGGCAACGCGAATATAAAGAACATCACCGGTCGGTTAAGACAACACGATTGTCTGTCCACAATGCAGATATATCTAGGCTAGTTAATTTAGAGACCAGACCGTGATGGTTCGTGTAGATCGGCGTAAACTTTAAATTAGGATGTCGCATTAACCAGATTTCGAGCGTGGCCTCCTTTCCGCGCGACCATTCATTCGCTACGGAATACGTCAGCAACAGACGGTCCGCAAAATTATCAATAACGCTACATTAAGTCCGCACGAGTAAGCTCAAACGTCATATATATATATATATATATTGAGCGATCGTTAAGTGAACAAAATTGAAATAAATAGGAAATAAATTTTAAACGGTGCGGAGAAAAAATTTGCGTCTGTAAAAATTGTTTAGGTACCACGTGAATAGTTTTATCTGGTAAATGTTACATTCTTACACATTAGAACAATTTATTGTATATTCGTGTGATAATTTTACTTTTGAAACTAATCACAAAATTTACTTTTGCTGTAAAGCAAAATAAATCCCGTTGTCTCAATTTAATTCGCGCGACCTCGATTCTCGCGCTTGACTTTACGTACACGTAAACGTGCAAACGATGACCTGCCACACGTCGTGCCACAAAGTATCGATATTAGCTGACCGATTTTCATTGGCAGCGAGAGAGCATACTTGCCGTCGTCGTCGTCGTTGTCGTCGTCGTTCGCGTCGCGCATTTCAAACAACCTCTCGTGGCGTTTCGCTACGCGCAAACGTCGGGGTGGGCGATAGAAGAGAGCCGGGGACTCGCGGGGGGCGCGCAACCCTCGCACAGCCGGTCTCGATTGGAAATTACTCCCTTTCATCCCTATTTACAGGGTGAAAGAGTAAGCAGAAAAGGCGCGGTCGCGTCGGGTATTGCCTGGCTCCACCGTGACGAATATGCTTCCCTTCCCCTTCCCCCCCTTCCTCCCCGAAGTGCCCGGCTCGGTTCAAATTGAGGAGTAGATGCGAAAAAAAGTTTACGTGCGAGTGCCAATCACACAAATATAAAGTACATCTCATAAAATATGATGTGTGCAATATTTATCTTTCCGTTAAAAACACGTTGTAGAAATAAATAGATTTTTATTTGCGTTACAATTAAGTGAATTGCATGACACCAACGTAAAAGGAAGAAATTTTTATTAATTAGGAGCTTCCCCACACTTTTTTGCAGGATAACGCGGAATAAGATGTCACAACTTCTTTTGCAATTTTAACAAAGACGATACGTTTGAAATGACGTTATCGCATAAAACAATTTTTTTGTATTTAACAACTAGAAATAAAAGTTTTTTTCATTAATATTAATCCGATTAAATAAAACGTCAACGAATTGTTTATTGACTAGCAAAGAGTTTTTCGGCCAATGTGACCCACGTGCGAAATATATTTTTAAACGCGTAATTATTACACATACAACAATTAAATTTGTAAATTTGTTTGTTTATTTGTTAGACTATTTTTTTTTTTTTTTTTTAAATTTAGTTTAACAAACGCGATTTCTATCAGTCAGTGATATATTCCAGACACGTATCAAATTGTTCATCGGAAAAAAAAAAAAAAAAAAGATGAAGATCCCAAAACGCTCTTGCATCTCCCGTCCCCGCCTCTCTTCTTTCCATCGCACGTTCTGCTACTACCAAACGCAGGCACGCATCGGGGCGGCGCGCGATCGATTTAGATTTAATTAAAAAATGTTTAACAAGCGCACGTCCTCCCCGCTTTTCCGACCGCGTAAATATCCTCCGTGGCCGCGACGGCCGCATTCCGCGGTTAATTTCCTTGACGTGCCGCCGAGCTATTACGTTACGAAATAAAGATAAAAACAATTCGGCCGAGCGCACGACGAGCGCTCGTGCGTCGTATAATTTTGCGCGCGCGCGCGCGAGCGTTCGCGAAATTAAAAATTCACATTGCAAACGCCTGCATGATGATGAAATAAAATTGCCGAGTCGCGCGACAACCAGAAATCAACAAGCTCCTTCAACGAGACGCGTCGCATGTGTTGTACGTGTGTTACGCAACAAGATGACCCGACGAGTGCAGCCAGTGCCTGAGAAGCGTTCCGCGCGTGCCTGCCTCTACTATAAGCGAAACGAACCCCGGCACGAAATTCCACGAACGCGCGTTTTTATTGCGTAAGTGGGTGAGGGAAAAGAGAGACGAGTTGAAGTAATCCAATAGGTCGATGCGAAACTCATTCAGCACTACGTTTAAAATCCGACGAGAAAGAAGAATTATATAGATTTTTTTCCACGCGCAAATGTAAACGGTAAAAAAGTGGGACAGTGCGCAACGCTGTGTAGCACACTGTTATTTTTATTTTTAGAAATTATTGACAGTTTTTAAATATTAGATTTTGCAGGACAATGAGTTGCGTTGCGGCACACAATGTGTGGTCGCGGTTAAATCCTCGATAAACGCAGTGCGAAGGTAACGCGATGCTCTCTGTTTGATAGATCTCGCAAAGCCCGCAACAAATATTTTAATACGCCGTGGCGATGTTTTGCTCGTGGTAGACCGCTAATGCTTCCGTCCGCGACGAATTATAAATACGCGTTGCAGAGATAGAAAAAGACAGAATGAAAGACAGAAAGAAAGAGACAGACAGACAGACAGAGAGAAAGACAGAGAGAGAGAGAGAGAGAGAGAGAGAGAGTGAGAACTAACAGGTTGGGGTGATGACGGGGGGATGGGTTACAGTATTGGATTTGTTCATACAAGCGTCCGTATATATACGCGCTGCAGCGCGGCGGCAGGAAATCTGACTTCGCGTGGAATTTTTTAATTAGCAAAGGACCTGAAAAAAAAAAAAAAAAAAAAAAAAACGCGATAGCCCGTTACGAGAGCGAGCGAATGGAGTCGTCGCGCGCTATAAAGGTGCGCGCGCTCATTTGCCGCGCGCTGGCGCGACTGCCGATCTCTCGATCGTTTTCGCCTTCGCCTGGTATTCGAGAAACGAGCGCGCGGGGAAAGGTTTCGTTAATTAGTGGTTACGCTGGCGCGAGCGAATGAGACAGTCGATGACGATGATGCTCGCGAAACTTTATAGACTGTGCGCCGCACTACTTTATTTCTTGTGTGTTGATCATGGATTTTTTTAATGAACGCGCCAGGTCAATTCGTTGCGAAATAAAAATACAACGAAGGAACTTAATTATAGAGTTTTATTTAATTATAAAAGTTTTAAACGTAACGATAAGATTTACCGTAACGATAAGTTTTAAACGTAACGATAAGATTTAACGTAACGATAAGATTTATTTAAGGGTTTTAGAAGTTAAATCCACGTTCTAAAAAGAACGTAAGAAAATAACGTAGAAATGTAGTTGCCAATAAATTTTCACTTTTTTTTTCTTACTTCTTTGTAAGAATTTTATTCCAGATTAGTGGAGCAAAACATAGTCCGATCGTCTCGGTTTGTTAAAAAAAGATCACAATCGCAACTAACGCGTGCGAACAAACATCGCTGACAACTTCCTCGGGCTCTTGTCTTCCAAAAATTAACCGTCTTATGTCACTAGATATTATACGATGAACTACGTTTGCTTTTCACAAAGAGAAGGCTCGGTCCGTTTATTTAAAAAAAATTTATCGTTCACAACAATGCGTGCAAATTGAAAAAAAAAAAAAAACATTGCTAGAGCAGTTTTCTCAAATTCTTATTTAAAAAAGGAACAGTTTTATGACATGTCAATAGATGTTACACGATGAAATATGTTCAGTTTGTCATAAAAAAAACTCCAGAATGTCTCTCTGTTTATTAAAAAAATTACCTTGCAAAGAAAAATTACATTGCAAAGAAAATTACATTGCAAGGACGTGTGCGAAATCGTCGTTGGCGGTTTTTCTCAGGCTGTTGGTCCAAAAACTGGGGTAGATATTTATGTTGATTTCTGAATATATTGAAGATATAGAATGCAATGACCTGTATCGAACTTTTTGCAGGCAAAAGCCTATTATCGACAGTATAATACAGGGGATGTTATTACGATGCGTCAGTTATCGACTGTAGGTCGTAAGACAAAGAGCTCTCGAATTTCGTAGCCGTTATATTTCGTTTAATCCTTCCGTCACACGCTACAATGACTACTCTTCTAAGTGAATTTCGGTTTGCAATTGGATGATCACAAAATGACAGTAGTGCAGAAAGAGAGAGAGAGACCTCATACATTATCGAACCCTTCGTTAGTTGGTGCGTGTTCGAAGGCTGTGCCTCAAGCCGGGCATTTGCGTGATCGCGGTACGTCTCTCGGCCTCGGGACTCGGGCAATAATTGTATCTCGCGCAGGATCGTGCAATACTTGCGGGAAATATAAGGATTATTCTCCTACGACCTGTTAGGGAGATATTCATCCCAGACGATGTCTAGATACACGCGGATGAGCAAGAAAAAGAATTTTGTTTATTACAGCCTACAGAAACGTGAGAAACGCTCGTCCGACTAAAATCAGTCATTTATCTCAGCGAATTGTTAAAATAAAATTAATCTGTTCGAATTTTCTATAATTTTCTTTCTTGCACAATATTTCAGCTCAGATATAAAACTCGAGAATCAGACGGTTTATAACAATTAAACGTAAAACGTACATAGCATATATAAATGTTGCAACATATTTTAGTCACTTCATGTGTTACTTGATACATACACACATGTACACATTTGTCACACGATGTCCAAATTTAATTTAATGTCACACACATATTTATTCAGCCAAACCAATTTATTTTTCACGACGATCTCGATAACACATATATTGTGATTAAGAAATCGCGGGCGGACGAGAGAGGAAGGCAGAAATGCCTAGATTGAATGGTTTCGCTCTGTACCTGTGTCTTTATTTTTCTCGATGGCATCCCGCGCGCTGCCCAGCGAGGCGGGAGAGGGGAGGAGGAGAAGTTGAAACAGCCAGGGGTGGTGCGGCACGGCGCGTAATGGGGTTACGACAGCGTTAAAAACCTCTCTTATCCTCGTATAATGTCGTCCGAGATCGCGATAAAGCTTCCGCACTCCGGCTTAAACGACTACGAGTTGGTCGGAATTTGTTTCGCGTCGACGTTTATTTTTCTTCCGACCGGTAAAGAGCATGTTACGTGCGATAAGAATCTTTGCGTAAAAAAAAAAAAAAAAAGGTACAACTGAATGCGCGAGCAACACACATCGTTGCTAATCGAAAAAAAGAGTACAATACCATTGCGGTGATAACGGTTTGTTTCTGTTTCCTACTTTCGCATTTGTTTGCATTTTAAATTAAAAATGAGACCAAAATTACATCGCGAAATTATAAGCAAAGTTACATCGTTTTAACATGCACACATAATTTTAATCATAATTACGTAATTTCTGTTCACACACACACACACACACACACACACACACAAAAAAAGTTACATCGTTTTAACATGCACACATAATTTTAATCATAATTACGTAATTTCTGTTCGCACACACACACACAAAAAAAAAGATCGCATAAGCTTATTAATCGATGAATACAATGACGTCGCATGCAGAAAATATAACTGCTTAGTGAGTCACTCGCTATTGATGAATTATAATCGTTCATTTTATTTTCACCTATCAATTTTTTACAATAACATTT
>QVNW01003177.1:0-11824 GCA_014825475.1 Pseudomyrmex flavicornis
TCTCTCTCTCTCTCTCTCTTTCCCGCAGCTTCGAAGTTTTCGTAATCAGATGCGCGCCGTAATTTAATTCTACGCAGGAAGGGAATAAAAACGCGCCATCCAACGCGAAAGAGCGCGCGTAATAAGTTGATGGCGGACCCCGCGTTAAACAAACGGACAATTTGATCCTCCGCGTTTCTCCTCTTTCTCGTGCGTGTCTTCTTTATTATCTGTTTTTTGCGCGCTTAGCTTTGGCCGACAAACGTTTACCGTATACTGTACACCATTCGGGCGGATATTTTGCGGTGATCTTATATAGTTTTGACGATGAGAGTTTTCAGACAAAAGAGAAAGACTAAAGTCGAGAGGGTGAGCGGATGAAAATGTAAGCTCGAGCGATAAATATACCAGAGTTGCGATACTTTTTCTCCCCGTTGTCATTTCTTTTTTTTTCTTTGTTTTTTACTTCGTTCTGGCCTTTCTCGTCGTTACTAGCAAAATACCGTCAGCCAATTCAGCGTCCAACTTTCAGCGACGCTGAAGAATTGTATTCCAGCAAAGTTCCATAAATAACGTCCTAACGGAAAAAAATGGAAGAAATAAAAAAAAAACGGCAGAGAGAGAGAGGAGGAGGAGGAGGGGAGAGAGAGAGAGAGAGAGAGAGAGAGAGAGAAGCCAAGAAAGACGGCGAGAGTAAGCGAAGATCGTTTATGCGAACCGGTAAAGGGGCGGTAAAAAATGTCTTCTTTTCTTCTGTCGTTATAGTCATAAGTCTCCTTACTTGCGCACCTATATATCTTGACTTATCGATTTATTTTGACTTTGTTTCTTTTTCCTTTTATCTCTCGACTGTATTTTCACAAAGCAAATTTTACATTTACTTTATAAAATTATCAAAAGAATACGCTTTCATTACATATTCTCTCATATTTTATTCCACGTTCGAAGAGAAAGATTTTTCTCATTACTCTATTCATTACTCTATCCACTTTTTTTTAACATCGACTTCGCTTTATCTTCATTATCAATTTTTGCACTCTTTTGATTCGTAACGATATTTTGCTTTCTGTTTTTTTTTACACACACACATGCACACAGCTGCTCACTACGCAGTCCGTTATTTACAGACGTTTTCCTTTAAAAAGACGAGATAAGAGATCGCTCATCGATAGACACGGCATGGAAAAACGGAAGAGCTCGAAAGCGTAATCCTTTCTCGAAGCCGCTAAACGAAATCGGTTCGAACGTTTCGGTCTTAGCGTCCGTTTTCTCAGAAGCCGCTTGGCTTTTCGACCTGGCCGAGCACAAGATCCAGAGGGGGAGGGAAGATGGGGGATTTGAGGTGGCGGTTAGATGCGGCTGGCCGATTAAGACGTCGATAAATAATATTAATTGCCGGCCGACCCCGGGCCGAAACCACCTCCCACGGTCGAAAGGGACGGTCGAAGCGGGGAAGGGACGACGTGTTGCGTTTAATCAATACCCACGTAATGCTGCGGATGGATGATGGTGGTGGCGGCGGTGGCGGCGGCGGTGGTGGCGGAGGTTGCCGATGGTGGTAGTGACGGAGAGTGGCGAATGGTTGTCGGGAGGGAGCGGCGGGAGGTGACGGCAGCGGCAACGAGTGGCGGTAGTGGTGGTAGTGGTGGTGACGGTAGTGGTTGCTAGCTATGGTGTTGCTGTAAGTTTATTACGTAAGGCAGGTCTACTCGACACGGCGAACGCAGCCAGGCCGCTCCGAGTTGTGTAATTAAAATTAATAATTCCACGACCCCGATGCAGCCTCGTCAGACGACTCTATTTGGCGCCCCCCGCTCGCTTACCACGACTTCGTACCTTCTCGCCGCCCTTCTAGCACCCTCCTCTCTCCCTCCCCCCGCTTTTACCTACTCGCACCCTTCCTTTTAATGCGCCCGATCTCCGAACTCGTGTCGGTGCCTCGGAACGAGACGCGGCGTGCCGGATAATGATGCGGATGCACTTAACGCGGCGATAACTACCGGGATGATAATGAATTTTATCGTTCTCCGAGAGGGAGATTGTTTGCGGGTTGCTTTCATTACTGGGTTTTTAGGCGTGGCAATTATCTCTCCGCTCAATGGACGTCGGTCGCAGCTTTTTCATCTTCGTTACATTCATGTAAAGCAATGTGATAGCTTCAGAGCTCGCGATGACAAGACAAAAGATATAAAGATATAACGTTTTTTTTATATTTTTTAAAATGGATTTACTAATAACTAGAATCGGTCACACATATTTATGAGAGCGATTTCCGTTTTTGCATTATCGGAATAAATTGTTTCGCGATGTCGATCGAGCACACATCGAAAGATATTCTTTTCTATTGACAGGCACAATAAAAATTCGCGCATGCTGCAAAGTTTTTTTTATTCACACAGGTCACACGAAACGGGCGGGTACGATTAAACCTTTAGACGTGTTCGCCCGGGTTCGAATTTCTTCTCTACGGCCGCTCGTTATTTTGCTCGACGTCGTAAATTCGTACGTGCGTTACGCGCACATTCGCGAGTCACAGCAGCGATTCCACGGCCGGCGAATGCACTCGAGACGAGTACTTGAACAGGAACGAGTAGTACTCGTTTCCCTCGACGACGACACGGCGACGCGAACTCGAAAGCACTCCAACGAACGCTTTCTTTTTCCGTCAGCAGCGACAACGACAACTAGCGCCGTAATGGAGTGACAATTGCACTCTGGGATGGATTTTAGTCAATGGATGTCGAGCGCGATGTGCCGCGACGAGTAAACCTCTCCCCCTTTCCCCTCAACCCCTCCGTTTGGTAGCTGAGGATGTTGCGAGGCGGAACTTAGCCTCGCGTCACTTGCAAGTTACAAACATTGATTGTAAGCAAACAATATAGTTTAAAACTCGATAATCTCGGCGAAAATCTGAACGATTCTTAAAAACATTTATTATATATAATAAAAATACAATATTTGTTTTTATATAATATTTTTTCGAAGAGAGAAACAAAGAAAGAGAAAGAAAAAATCTGTTTGAGATGGATATAAAATATTGGGTCATTAATATGAAACTTGACATGTGTGTGTGTGTGTGTGTGTTGCACGCAATTTTCAAATACAATATATTTCCCAATTACAACTTTGTTTGTCTGAGATATCAATTTATTCGAAAAATATATACCGCAAAGATGTTTCTCGCGCTCTTTCTTCCATGTAAGACGATCGGTAGGAAGCAAGGAATCGTATGTACGTGAGTCATAAAAAGCGAACAGCAGACTCCGTTTATTGGTGCTGTACACGACGTGTTATCGTCAATAAATGATTTTATGAGCATTTATCGCGACATTCTCTTTGCTCGCACCCTCGTTCCTGTCAGTCTACAACCGCGATCTCGTCAAAAACAAGCAATGCCAAGTCATTAGGAACTCGCGCACCCCAAGTTCAAACGATAATAATTTATTGACACACTTCTGCTGACGCAGATATTTTCCTCGTGTGTCCTCGAAATGAATAAATGTATTTTTATTTTCAGAATTGCTCGCGATAAAAAAAAGTTGTTTTACGTTTATAGAAACGAACGAGAGAGAAGAACGACGGTCGTGTAATGAATCTACAAGGACACTTCAAGAATATTCGACGTGATTAAGCGACCGGATGCTCAAGACGCTCGTTATTAAAAAAAAAAAAAGAAATAGGAAATTATCTTAACCGCTCGCAAAGATTTAAAAGTGACCAGCAATTTTTTCTTCGCGAAAATTGAAGCGCGACTGCAAAGTGCATTAATTATAACAAATGTCTGATGAACGGAAAAATGAATGAAACAAATTCTTTGAAAAAAAAAAGAAAAGAAAAGAATTATTCCCAATAAATTTATCACAACGAGATGGTTACAATATACTTTTGTCGTGGCTTCGAGAGAAAAAGAAGAGAGATGACGTACGATGAATTTTTCTGAAGACAAAATGACTAAATAAATATGAAATGCGAGATTACCTCGCGATTATCACATTTAGCGAGAAATTAAGTCGATTTAATAGTCGATTTGCCGTGTCCTGAATAATTAATAAACTTTTCCGTAGGATAACACTGAGAGTATATCTTAACGTCGTAAAAGAAAGATGAAATTCATTCATGCGGGAATAATCCCAACGGAAACAGTTCACTTCTATGAAGTGTATATATATATATATTTCTCTCTCTCTCTCTCTCTCTCTCTCTTTCTCAAGCGACTTCAAAATCCTCAACAGTCTCAAAGTATTTTCGTAAAGACGATGTAACCTGCGAAAAGGAGTCATTTAAATTCTGATATTCAAAAGTATGTACGATAGTGGAAGCAAACTTGAAATTCTGCTCGTGCGGCGGAGAATCTCATTTGCATTCGAAGTATCTCAAAATTCGATCGATAAATTACGTAATAGAGAAAAGTATGAAATATGCCGAAAGCGTCGCGATAAATTTTCTTTCTTACCAATAATTCTTTCCCAAAGAAACATCGCATGTTTTCCTTTTTCTTTTTTTATTTTTAATCCCTTTGTGCCGCTTGTTTCTTTTACAGGACACCTCGTGTAGCGTTCGTGCGCGCAAACTCGTTTCTCCTCGCATCGTCGTTCTCGCCTCTCGTCGGCGCGACTTGCACGCGAAAAAAGTTGCGACTGAAATATTAATTGGTCGTGCCGCGCGCTATATAAATCTACACCTGCCGCGAGAGAGAACCGGGAAGAAGAAGAGAAGTGCGGGCGTGCGCGCGCACGATACGTCCGAGTGAAATAATTCATTATGTTCTTGGGACACACTACAATGTGGCCCATCTGAAACAATGGCAGATGAGAGAAAGTGGCAGAATAATTTGCAAAAATGGAAATTCTGCCGATGGTGATGGTGGTGGTCGGCAGCTACCAACGGCGGTTGGTATGCGTATCGCATGAACGTACATGAGAGCCCGGCGAACATCGGAACATAAGGTTGGGAATAATTGCGATTCGCTGTACGGACCTTGCTTGACGAATGAAATTCCACGGTCGGAATAAAATTCCAAATTTGCGGCGCTGCGGACGCTGGGCCGCGTAGTACCCGTCCGCGGGGCACATTGCGCGGTTCAACTATTAAGTTATTCATAATTGCACCCTAATTGCAACACATTCAGCATGCGTTGAATTTCATGCAACCCGTACAACTCGAGGGATCTCCGTGAATTAGTACGCTAATTTAAGCGAAAATTCAGCGCGATTAGCAATTTACGGCGTCATTACAAAACGCGATTAAGAACGTCTCTCTCTCTCTCTCTCGTATTTTCGAGAGTTTCCTCACTTTTCAGAAAACGTGTGTCTCTTTATTCCGTTGATATTTCGTTTTTTCCGAGATGTGACTGTGGTAAATTATTTTTAATATACACTTACTTCACGGCTATTATTAATTTGTGAACTGCAAACTGCTAAATAGTTGGAAACTTCATGATTTTAAGTTCTCAGAATCGCGAGCTACGTGTACGTACTCCGGTAACACCAAAAAAAAAAAAAGTCTTCCACGCGAGCTTCCGAAAATTGATATTTCTCTTACAAATGAAATATTTTTCGAGAGATAACACAGACTAGTTTGATATTAAAAAGCGAGCAAAAGATCTACATCAAACCGAAACACAGAATATCTCGTTCAAGTAGGGGAATGTCATCGCGAGGAAAAAAAATAGGTAATAACACATTTTCCATATAATATTATTTGTATACTGTATTTACAGTTGCGAAATTTACAAGATAATAACGGCACAATATGACTCGTGTATGTAGACTTTGGAGATGACAGGTTGATAGACAGGAAGAAGGAAAAGAAGGGAAGAGGGATGGAATATAGCGAAACGATAGCCGGACGGAAACGAGTGGGCGAGTGGGAAAAGCGGATTGAAGAGAGAAAGATGCGGCGAGGGAGAGGAGAAAAGAGGGAGAGGAGCGGGTGAAAGAGGGAAAACGCGAAATGGCACTAAATCAGCCGCGGGGCTGTAAAATTATTAGCGCTAATAACCGAAGGCTCGAAAGAGAACGACGGTTCCCGATATTCAATTATGTTTCTGCGGTTTGCACGCGAGGAAGGTGAGACGGTCTATCTCTGCTATTGACATTTTAGCTTCGATCGGCTGTACTCACGTCTCGTTATATCTCGCGCGGGCATTCGACACTCATAAAAATTATCGAGGCGCGGTTGAGCCCGCGCGCGCGCCCGGATGATTTATTGCTTTTCGATGGCTGGCTGATGATAATGACGGTCTATTATACAGGCGGCAGCTGGCAAATGCGAGCGATCTTCGCACGCACTTTATGCTCTGTCGCGTATGACGGACGAACACAATCGTGTCACGATGCCATGTCGTTCTGATAATAGCGATAAATTTGCTACACCGATCTGTTTCCGACCGTTGGAATTTTTTCTTTTTTTTTTCTCATGTAACGCTTCTTGCAACGCTCGTTATTTCATGTAAAAATTTTGCGAACGGAAAAAATCGAGAGACGTGTGTAAAATTGTATTTATAAATTTTCTCACGTATATTTTCTTCTGAGTCTGCGACTTTTGGAGTAAAATACGGGAAACAATGTTTCCGTTCTTAAATAAATGCACGCGGTAATTAATATATATAAACGATGCGCCCGCGTGTGAATTAACTTCAATCACGGAATGGACAGCCTAATTTCTGCTTTTGACGTTGTGCCGTTATAGAAAATCAATGGATTTGAAATTTGGGCCAACGTTGGGAAGCAATGTTCACTGTCATAACAATAGCGCGTAGCTGAGATTAACGTTGCGGGAATAATGACGATCTATGATGGTGGGATATTACTTGAAATTTTCGACGACGTGATTATTATTTGATTAACGATAAATGTGTGCAAGTCTCAGTCAGCGATCTTTTTTTTTTGTACAATATTAATCGATTACATCGCATTTCGATTATTAACTTCACCCGCGTCGGTTTCTCTTCTCTTTTTTTTTTCACCCTTTCGCGAATCGGTTGCAATTAGCACGCTCAACTTCGACAGTTTAATTAAGCGGTCTTTGACTCGTATCCCCGCGATTCGGGCTTAAGACCGATCTTAGACTAGTTTAATTGTGAACTTTCGCCATTACTCTCCAACGTTATGCCTGGCGTTGATCGACGCGATGTGGAAGGTGCAAACGATAATACACGCGCCGAAGTGTCGAATATGCTTTTGCGTAAGAGCAGTTTCTCACTCAGAATTGTTCGTCGAGCGTTTTGCGAAAAACGTTTTGTTACTTACCTTTTGTTTTACTTTACATTTTCATTTGTCTCACATGTACTTAGTAATTACATTTAAATTTAAATTGCATCACATTCGTTTATCTCATGCAACAGAGAGAAGAAAAGTATTGCATCTGTTGTCCTAATTTTATCACAAAGGAAGGAATTATATCCATTACAAGATTATCCGTTAAGTTTGCGAACGCGTTATCCGCGGTTTAAAGTAAGATCAATGATGAAAAACTGTTCGAGGACATCACTCTTTTCATGCAACTATAAAAAAAAATCTACAACTCATATTTTATAGATGGTTAAAGTCCACTAGTAACTTTAAAGTATCACTTTTTGACAGAACATTGTGGCGCACATATCACGTTGCAACATTTATCAACACTTGCGCTTTAAATTATCGAAGTTGTACAAATCTAAAAAAATAGAGAGATCGAGTGATATCAAGAAATACGACCAGAGAGAGAGAGAGAGAGAGAGAAATCTCGTCGCCAATACATCGAAACGCGTGTCTATTTGATATATCGAAGTTTTCTCTGCCGCGAATCAATAATCTATGCGAATTGCGAACAAATAACCTCCGCTGCGTTTCGACGGCCAAACTGAGACACGAGAAGGGAAAAACAATTGTCGCGAAGCTGTTAACAGTATTCCAAACCCGATCGGCAAAGTGCTTGAAGTTTACGTATTTGTGGCGAACGCTGGGAATAGTTATCAAACGCCGAGGTTATTGCACGCTGCACCTGCAGCCTGTCTGCAAGTTGGGACGGTGCAATGACGCGAGAAGGGTGTGAGTCTTTGTTTTCGGAATAATTAATCTCGACGAGTGTCAACGGCGAACACTTCCGAGTCTCCCGAGCAACTTCCCTCGACGTCTCGATGTCACTGATTGCGAGTGCAGTTAGTCGCTTCTTCTGGCGCGACCGACTGTATTTAATATCCAGCGCGCGCAATTCGGACGTTCTCTCTCGAACTACAACATCCGTACGCTCGAGTGAGTAGGGAGAATTTTTGCGTTATTTAATAATCGATATTTCGTCGTTTCATGTTGTTTTTGGTTTTGGTTCGAGACGCTTAATGTTTGATTTATCAAACGAAATATTTTTAAAATATGATCAATCTTTTAGAAGCTTTTGTACCTAAATTAAAGCGTGTACGTTACACAGCAGCACAGCCAGTGTGAATGATGATACGGTGGAATAAATCCACCTTTCTGACAACACGCTGGCGCCATTTTGCTCCTATATTAATCATACTTTTGAAAGATATAAATATCCGACAGAAATATCACATTTTTTCCTCTCATTAATCTTAATTCCGATTGCTTCCAAAATTGCTTTCCCTCCCCCCCATCCCTCTTTTTTTTTTGTCATCCGCACGGCGCGGACGCGATTTCGCTCGTATTGAAAAAATTCGTTTCTCTCGCTAATTGTTCGCATAATGAAATTTTGCCGTTGTCAAAATTAATAACCGCTTGTCGAGGCTTCCTCTCTTCGTGCGCGCACGCGCGCGCTCGTGCGTTGTTCCACAAAACAACCATTCCACGCGTTTGCCGACGGTTGCGCGCATTAATTCCAGTAATTCCAGCAATTAATCGTGCATCGAGGACGCGAGGCGTAATTAATAACGAACGCTTGTCGCGACGAAAGGTCGCTGCGAGCCTAAACGTGGCGTAACGTCGACCGGCGAGGAACGCCAGGCCGCAGCACTCACCGAAAACTTATGGCTCGGCAGGACGTGTAATTTCCTGTCTACTAGACCGACTTTACGCCTTCCCCATCTTTCCGTCCCCTCTTTCCTCCTCTTCCCCTCTTTCCCTCCCGCTCTCCCCTATATTTTCTTGTCGCGGAACGACGACGATCATTCCTCGAGCCTACAATCGCGCGGTGATGGTTACGAGAGCTCGTTCTTCCGCATTCGTGTTCTCTTCTTTTTTTTTTTCTTTTTCAGCCCGCGGTAATTCCTGCGGGAACCAACGGGCTTATTAAGAGCTCGAGTGTGCACATCCTCCGTGTCGCGCGTATCTCTTTCTTTTAACTTGACAGACCCTCGTGTCTCTTAAATTAATGGTTCTCATGAATCAGACGCGAGTTCGCGAAGGAGCGGACGTGTTTTTCAAAACAGAATCAATGATGTCGTTCGCAAGAAACGTGAAATGAAATTGAACAAGATACAAGTAAGTAAAGTAGAAGAAATGCCAGATCGCAAAAAAGAACCGTCGCAAAAGTTTTTTTAAGAATTCCATTGCTCGGAAAACGCACTCATTACAAACCGCATGCGTTACTTCCGCGGTGATATTTATTAAATATCATACATACACGAGTGGGCTTCCAAAGCAACCGCAAAGTTTAAACCTGATTTTCGAAAGAATTAAAAAGTCAATGAAGCATGCACATAAATTATGCATGAACCATAGAGTTTCATACTTAATAGCGTAACAGTAAAGTTAGTAATAGGATAATAGCGAAGTTACTTTAGAGATACGAAAATTGCATTTTACGTCGTCGCACAATATTTATCGTTCTTACTAAACAGCTTACGGTAAGACCCTGTAAGCGTGTAAAATCATAAAATTTCATAATGTTATTTATGCCTTTTGTCGCGAGTTCTCTCCTTCCCCCTCCCCACGAGAGGTCCTGCAATTGCATATGTCGAGTTCGCGCATTTGTTGCCGTGAGAGCTCTTCTCTAGAAATACTCCTTTTAAATTAACGAGGTTCATGAATCAGACACGGACCCCGTACATATAACTCGACCGGATTGGGAACATTTGAGAACACACGCGGGTCGGACTGCAATTACCTCCCTAGCAAGACGAAAGCCCGACAGAGAGGGAGGAAGAGAGAGAGAGAGAGAGAGAAACACGATGGAAAGAGAGAGAGAGAGAGAGAGAGAGAGAGATCAAACTGCATATGCGCGACATTTATTATTACGCGCTGCTCATGCATACGTAATGTCGTTTAAAGTTAGTTTATATTTAAATTCTGGCGGCAAATTCAATAAAGTTCTCATCTCGTAACGTATGTAAAATAGTAATATAGAGCGGACTACGTTTTTCCATCGATAGTAGCCGTGCGTTATATTTTATTCACGAGGGTTTTCGCGAGAGACAGGACGCGGCGCGGCGTCAACTGCAGTACTTTGCGAGATACGCGTAAAGTGTACAACTGCACGACGTAATTATGTACTGAAGAGGCGCGCGCGAGAGAAAGAGAAAGAGAGAGAGAGAGAGAGAGAGAGGAAGAAACAATCTCGCGCAAGATCGATGACGTCGCTTGTTATTTTCTCCGTTTCCATTTTTCAGGAGACGTTATCTCGTGGCGCGGAGAAAAGGGAGAGAAAGAGAGAGAGAGAGAGAGAGAGAGGAAGAGAGCGTGTGAAGAAACTGCAGAGCTTATATCGCACGACGAATGCCTTCCCTGTTTTAAACAAACTTTTTCTGCCCATTATGCGAGAGTCGCGTTCGTTAGCGCTTGCATTTTTCAGCTTTCAAAAAATTAAGTCGTACAATCTCGTCGTACGTCGTAACGATAAAAAAGAAGCGTGTAAATACAAGTTCGCGAAAACTTTTTTCTACTCTTTGTACATATCTGGTAGAAAACTTTCGCGGATAACGAGACAGATGTTCGCGCAATTGTCGCGACGACGAGTAGATAATAATTCATTCCGTTGCAGTTTCTCACGGAACGCTATCAAATCGCGCCCCGCTCGAACATGCGAAGTGTCAACAAGCGATGGCACGATTCAACGTTTGCGCTGTCGCATACGACGACGACGACGACGACGACGACGGAGATTTGACCAGACGGCAAGCTCGCTCGCGGTAGTTAAAGCTTCGACTTGCTACTAATCAGCTTAATTTGTAACTTGTAAAACACACAAGCTTGGCCCGCGGTCCTTAACGAAGTTATCTCTTGTTAGGCATCCACCCCTTCCCGTATCCGTCGCCGACTCGACCGCGGCCCGCACGGTCACCGACTCGTCGCAAAAACATTTAAAAAAAAAAGAAGAAAAAGCACACTGGACACGCTGCTCGGAAACAAAATTGCTAGTCAACATTGCCGGCATCGCCGATGGTTTTTAAAAATTTCAGTATCATTATTTTTCCATCGCACTTGGTCGGAACGCCCGTCGCCGCACGATGAAACGCTACCGCGCGCGCGCGCTCTCTCTCTCTCTCTCTTTCTCTCCCGGCTAGGGCAAATTTCCCTTCGAAATTGATTTTTGTTACGTGTCTATCTTTGCTGTTGTTCCCGCGCATTGAAAGTTACACGTTACACAAAGAACAAACTAATTCATTTTTCAACGCGCCGCGCGCAGGTTTTCGAAAAACGAGCCTGGGCCTCGCCGACGCTGTCGCGATGATGAAACGCGGGAGATTTGACGATATGGAAACTCGCTCGTCGGAAATGTTTTCCACGTTTTGGAAACATAGACCCGGGGTGGAGATTACTTTTATTCCAACGAGCACCACTTCTCGCAGCGACGCGATTCAGCTGCGTATAGTTTTTCAATGATTCAGCTTGTTACTATAGATAGGCATATCGCGCAAGTTTGTGTATAATCTGATCGCTTGTAAAAAAAAAAAAAAAAAAAAAAAAAAAAA
>QVNW01003179.1:0-18833 GCA_014825475.1 Pseudomyrmex flavicornis
CATTTTTTTTTTTTTTTTTTTTTTTTTTTAATTATCCTACGTTTAAAGTAGTTCTCGCTATCTGGAGAATATCCTGTTCTAAATACCTGAGCTCGATATTCGTTATAATGCGCGCGATGAACCTTCAGATTACTTATTCAGATGCGCAGTCTTTCTAAATTCCGAGTGTAAATGGTCGAGTTGCCAAGCGATCGGGTAAACTGCAAATTCAAACGCGAACTCGGTCACCGGGAGGATGGAATGGCACGCGATACTTGGGGAAAACTTTTCCCCGTGTTTCCGAGTCAAAGCGTGCGCGCGCGCGCGCGTTCTCGACAAAGAGCGAAGAATCCGGAAAGGTTCGTCCAACTTTATCCTGCCCTTCTTGCGCGCAAAACACGCATTCCGATCTCGTGTATCGCGATAGTTGGACCGAAATTTGGTAAACTTAAGCGCGCCAGGATAAAGGCTATTACGGCTTGCCTCTACGCGAGAAGAATTGATACATTCCCCGACTTTTCGAACGTGTATACTCGCGATCGATAAAACATCCTCGCGATGTTCCTCCTCCCACCTTCGCCAAAAGTTCAACCAATTGGTCAGATCGTCGAACGGAGAATTTTTTACTCCCCGAAAGTTTTAATTTTATGAATATTTGATACACATCTCTCCTCGGAGAGAATTACTTCGGAAAGTTTTCCCAGTAAAAATTTATACAAATCTTATTTCACACACACACACACACACACGATAAGAAGGTGATGTAAGATCTCACACAGTTTTACACACAAGTTTCTATTTTTAAAACATTCTCGAATAATATCGTTCGTTTTTGCAAATTTCGTATATAATAAATTGCATCAATAATTAATATATTTAGAACGTTACGCATGCGCTAAAATACATTTAATATGTATATTTAACATGTATTATATTTGTATATTTGACGTGTATATTTACTGCAAATATATTCAAAGCGCTGCTATCTATTAGTACAGTAAACCGAGATGTAGCGTGCAGCGTCGTTTACGGGAAATTAAAGAGAAACGCGTGTCGAGAGACCGACAATTACAATAGAAGCGGAAATCGCGCGCCTTGTTTCTCCCGGCGCATAGTTACACGTTCGTTAGTTTCACGCGTTCTCTTTCTTCCTCCATTTCTATCCCACTTCCATTCTCTCTCTCTCTCTCTTTCTCATTTTCTCTCACTTTTCTCCGTTTTTTTTCAATCACCTACCAGACTGTGATAAATTAACTGGCGTTCGGTTAAGCGCCATTCGTCTGCCATTCATTCGTTTATTTACAAGTCGAAATAAGCCGCCCTTTCCTCCCCCATCCTTTTTCAATTTGCTCCACTCCGGAACGTCTTTGAATCTCATCGATCACCCCCCTCGCGTTACCTGAGCATCCATCTTGTTTGCAACTTGTCCCCGAACTTGCGCTCTCACGGCATCATGTTCTACTCAGCACCTACAATCAGCCATCCAATCCGGGTGTTGCGAACTTTGATGTTCGAGCGTTCCGGACTTGAGCTTACAGACCCCCCAAAAAAGGAGCTCATGATCCTTCGTCAAAATGGTTCGGTGAAAACCATCCGATAAGCGCTTATGTCTTTACTCTTTTTTTTCAAATAAAATTATTCGCAAAATATCACAAAATGCATGCGAATAAAAATAAAGAAATAAAAACATAACTATTGTGTAAAAACAATAATATAAAAACTAAATTAGCTAGCGGAAAATCGAATAAGATCGATGTAATAATTTTTATCTCCGGTCGGTCTATCGAAATATTATCGCGCACATACACGTACGTATGCGCGTATTCGTCTTTCACTTCGAAAATACGCAAGAAGCAAGCGCGTCGCACAGAAGAAGTGAACGCGAACAGAACAGACCGGATTGAAAGGTGAAAGAAATCGTCATACGGCTTCCATATCCGGAACAAGACTGCTAGAGATGGAAGGCATATACGGGATATACGTGATATGCGCACTTCTCTCATCGATCAGGAGAGACCAAGTTCGCTCTGTCCAGGAAACGGGCGAAATGGAGTACACGCGATAGTGCATAAAATACGAATATCATCCGCGTGCGACGACCTCCTCTTCCGCGCGCTCGAACGTTCGACCGCGCGCGCCCGAAGAGCGAGAGGTATCAATCTATCAATATATTATCGGTGTATCGACATACCAGGTCGCTGCTTTGAAATATCGACACGCTCATCTTGCTTTGTTACGCCACCGCCGCGTCTCTCCGTTATTGGCCGCGTTAACGTCGCATGTTTCGTCGAGTACGACGCCCTTTCCCCAACGCGAACCAGGCGCACAATGTATTAAACATAATTCGCTGCACGTCGATCCGCTGATGGATCGAAGAGCGACTCGTGTATCTTGAGAAAGTGCGCGACGAGACACATGTTCGATGATATTTCACGCGATATACATTTCTCCCGACCGACCGAGAAAAAACTGAAATTTAGTTTTACCTTCGCTTCGTAAAAAGATACGTTCAGATCAGATATAATAACGTTATTTTCATACATACATGTATGTGTGTGTGTATATATATATATATATCTTGTTTCGTGTGCTTATTGAAAATGTATGTATTACAAACGATTGAATGACACGCGATGATAAAATGTTCCATTCTCATTTGAATTTCATAGATAAATTTTCGATCTTCGCTCTCTCCCGTGTATTAAGATATAATTGAATATACGACCCGTCCCCCGTCGGATGTGAAAATTATCTGAGCGCTTTTCAAATATGGAATATCTGACAAAAACATAATCATTTTGTGACGCGAAATATGTTATTAATAATACGCGTTAATGTAAATGAAGTGCAAATCCGCTGAGAGAGAGAGAATGAGAGAGAGAGAGAGAGAAAAGAGAGAGAGAGACATTTTATCATAAAGTATCACGCGCCTGTTTCCATTAAAAAAATTGCAGATTTACTCTCGCACTAATCCTTTGAAACATATATACTATACATATTACATATACACTATATAATCCGTAATAACTGGAGAGTCATTCTTCGCTGAAAATATATATAAAAAGAAATACACAGTAGAAAAGAAAGGGTGAGAAAGATTAATAATTCGAAAAAAAAAAAATTCTGCCTTTCCACACTAAAACCAGAGATAAAAATAATTAGAGAAAATAAAACTCGATTACTTTCTGCTAAAAATATAAATTAAACATAACAGTTTGAAGAGATAAATTTTTGAAATATATTTCGAAATTACAGAAAAAAACAGTTGGAAACCGTCGCACGTACATGTAGCTATGTGGTTGTGTAAGTTTTGAAACATGTGTCACTCTCGTCTACTACAACATTTCCCGATGTTGCAGATATTCGGTTCGTGGTGTCGTTTGCTGACTTTTTGCAACGGACGGGCGAATTGCACGAGAGCAATAGCGTATATATGCCGCGCACCGTCCGAAACGTTATTACGACCGACACTTTATTCGCTCTATCGATACGGAGACGGGGAAATGTTCCGCCGAATTCCGCGAGCGCCGCGAACACGAGATGCAATTTACCACTACGTAAGAATAACGTAGCATTTCGCGTATGCATCATGTATGTATGTATGTACGTGTGTGTGTGTGTGTGTGTGTGTGTACCGATCGTACATCGAGATAATTACAATACGAGCGCGTCTTTCCACCGTGATAAAAAAAAAACAAAAAACAAAAATGCTTCGCGAATCGCAATTTACACGATACGTGTCTCACATTTCGAGACACGAGATCGCGTCCAAAACGAATCTCGCAAATTAGATCTGCTTACGCTGCCAGATAGTTAACTTCTCTCTCTCTCCAAAGAGAGAGAGAGAGAACATCTCTCTGTGCCCAAGAGATAATCCTTCGACAATCACGTCGAATTTAGTTCTCATTATCATACCCAACAGATATACACGAGAACGTACAAAATAACGTATATATGTTTGAGAGAGAGAAGTTTAAGAAGAAAGCACACACAAAAAAAATTCGAAGACTAATTCATCCTAGATATTACGCTATTGCTCGAGATAATTAGCAAAATTGCTTTTTCAAGTGTACGCTCGAACGAGATTCCAAGTAGATGCTTCTCTTAATTAGTACAATCTCAATATTCAATTAAATTTACAATACTGTGCTTGCTCCAATAATTTAAAACAAATACAAGATGTATGATGCTCGATATATACACGTTTTTAACCAAACACACATAAGCAGCTTTTCTAATCTCATAGTTATTTTCTCTCAATTACAAAATATTTACTTAATTTCTTTAATTAAAATGAGAAACAATCTTCCCCGAGAAGTGTATGAAGACACAAAGGTAGGTAGGTATTATGAAATTAACGTAATTTCTTGCTCACCGAGAGAGAGAGGGAAGGAGAGCGCCTGGTCCATCGCGCTCCTTTATCCGCGCGGGACGTAATTACCGAAAGCAGCGTAGAGCCAGAGCGTACGTTCCTTCACGTTCCCGGCAAGCGTCTATTTGTCCGGTATGCGCTATTCGGCGCACACGTGTGTGTGTACACACCCGATGATCTCTCTCACCTTGTCTCACTAGTGTGTGTACGTGTCCGTCGTATATACGCGCGCGCGCGCGCACCCCCAACAAGTTTCGCTCAAAGGAAGACATAACTATACGTATCGCGTGTACGTCCGTACACGTCGCGGCAATCTCGTTACGCGGCTAAAACGTCTCTACCTCTCGGCGACATTCGAAGGCGACCGGGCCGAAAGCAATTTCGCTTAAACCCGCCGTCTCTCGCTCGGCGCGTCGTTCAAGGCGCTGTTCTTTTTCCCCCTCTCGCTCAAATCCTCCCGCCATTGCCGGAAGAGACTTTGCCGTTTCTCTTCTGTGCGCGCCCAAATAGCGCCGCTATTCGCTAAAGGCCAATGCGTCCGGGCAATAAGAAAATTCAATTGCTTCCAAAAGGGCCAATTGCGAAAAAAACTCGTCTCTTTTTTTATTCAAATATCCGTTTATTGAATTGTCGCGCGTAGAAAGAGAGAGAGAGAGAGAACGTCGTGTATATTGGTTTTATTTTGTTTTAAAAGTTTCAATATTATATCTATATAAAAAAAGAGAGAAATAGAGAAAAAGAACGAGATATAAATTGAATGTTTTTCAGTGATTATAAATATTACGCATCACGTATAATCCTGCAGTGTAATCCTGCTGCAAAAGTTTGTTTAGCATTTTCTCGATTTCTAATAAAGTTTGCAAATGAAACTTCTGGATTCGAGATTACTTGCGCAAATTATAAAATATTTTACATCATGTTGCATGTGTAAAATATTTTACGCTGCAAAAATGTAATACGTAAGTCTCGGTAAGTTGAAACGCGCGTTCGTAATTTATGAACCCTGAACCGAGAAAGAAGTTCGAAGAGTACTAATAATCAAATAAATAAAAATATGTCCGTAATAACTCTTTTAACGAAAACAAATTGTTTCTCGTGGAGAAACGCGCGCGTATATATCTTCATTCTACATTATCCGCTTACTCTTACAATAACTTATTGAATCAAATGTAATTTAGACGAGACTATATATGATAATGAGCAATTTAACGTCAATGTACTTTTAACGATCATGTCCTTGTAACACGATCAAAAGTCTCCACATCGATCGGGTGTAATGTGTTCGAGCATGTCGGAGACACTGATGAAGACACTTAAAATCCTCTCGATAACGAAAATCCCTCTCGAACATCGATCCGGAGATATAGGATCATCCGGATCGTATTTAATTTTCCAGGTTGAACTTACCGTCATTAAAATTCTCACAAACATTTCGGAAAAAAAAAACCTTTCTTTGACCCCTATTACTTTTTCAAAAGCTCATTACTCTCATTATCTTAAAATAACGTTTATTGAGTTAAAATTATCCGAACGATTTTTACATTCACCGTTTCCTCGTAGATTTTAATTTACAAAAAACTTTGTTTGTTATCGCAAATTTTCTCGCAAAAACAGCTTCGTCGTTGCAACAAAGTTGCTTTTGCGAGAGAATTTAATAATCGCGAAATCTGCGAAGTTGTTTCCATATTTACACAATGTCAAAGAATATTTTATTTCTATTTTAACAGTGTATATATGCACAGCATACGTATATAATGTAATTTTGATTTCTCTCGTGTATCTGAAAAAAAAAAAAAAAAAAAAGATTTGCTAGAATAGCAAGAAATTATTTGCTCAGCAAGTAAAATAAACTTACTAAGCCCATTGAAATTTTTGTTTTGCCAACAAAACGTTTTGTTGATAAAACCAAAAATTCATCAGACTCAACAATTTTTCTCGCTGGTTATGTAACAGCAAAACTATTTTTTTTTCCGTGTTGTATTTTATTTGTTTACTTTAGGACCCGTTAAAGAATATGTGTCGGCTCGTTCTGTAATGAGCGTAAATCAGGTTTAACAGCACGAAGATATTATCCCGGCGGATTGTGGAAATTGTCCCTCGCACGGTCATTTCCGTAAAGGCTTAATAACAGTATAACTGGCGTGCCCGCGACGTTTCACGTACGCTGATGGGATTATCTCGAGCGGACATTTATATTCGCGTGAGTAGGTAATTAAACGTGAATAGTAACGTCGAAATATCGGCAAGCCGACCGCGACGACGGTTATACTCTTGCCCGGCGCATTTAATTCGCTTGCTAAACTGAGCGGAACTGTGCTTTATCCACTTTGCAGTCGATAAAAATGTCATTACACTTACATTAACGCTAGATTACGCCGAGAAAGAAAGCTACTACACTCGGATGAACGAAACATAGCCCTCGAGAGAGAGAGAGAAAGAGAGAAAGAGCTCCGTAGTTTATTTATAAATCTGTATGTACATTGCACAGTGTGTCATTACACTATTTTAAATAAATAAAAATAAAATGTAAAAGATTCTCGAGAAAAATAACAAGTAAAAATGTTTTATATATAGACAAAATTCTTCATATCTTCAATTACTTTTCTCTCTCTCTCTCTCTCTCTCTCTCTCTCTCTCTCTCTCTTGCAATATGCAACAACATATCCGGAATTGCCGCATTATTCGCGCAGCTTCTATTTCCAATAGATTTACATACAGATAGATTGTCTCAACATATATATTATGTAATACGTTTGTTGAAGTGTTGGTTTAGATTCATCAAAACCCCACATTGTTGTTTCTCTTTTCCGTGTAATCTTGCAAACGCGAAATAGACAGACAGATCAAAAATTCTACGGGATTTTCGTTTTCGGAAAAAAGAGGGGGAAATAGAGACACAACTGATTTTACAATTCCCAGTTGTTCGACCCGGAACAACAAGTAACAACGAGCGCGTAACAATTTCCCGGCTTTGTTCGCGCGAAAAAGACGTGGAAATTTTTCTGGACTGCGACCGGCTGACTCCATTTTTACGCGGAATGTTTCGAAATTTTTTGTCGACAAAGAAAAAAGCGTGATGTAGCTGCGAGGAGGAAGGGAGAGGTGAAGAAGAGGGAAGGGGCGTGAAAAAGAAAAGCTGTGTAACGAGGGCGGATTCGCTCGTGTGAGTGTGCGTGTAACGATTCTCGCTCTTTTTCATCGCGACGGAAAAGAGGACGGCGGTAACGGTTCTGGCAATGTCATTTTTTCTGGTAAACCAGCGTTTTCTTCCTCGAGCCGCGCGTTCCACGTGAAATATTTTCAAACGAAAAGAGCGCAATTAAAAACGGCGCGTACACTGCGATACTTGATATCAAGCGCACGCGCGCACATGTACACGTATACACGCACACACATAAACAACAACGTGCTTGACAACCCAAAATTATCGCACCGGGAGTTGCCCGGGAATAGAGAGCGTAAAGTTTTTTCATAGCCACTAATTGTAAAACTCACCCTCTCGGACTCTTCCACGTCGGATGTGTACAACAGCTTCCACAGGGCCAATTAATCTTAGGAATTGCGCTTTACCGCGTATGATCGACGACGCCTTAGCAGTCGCCTGTAACGCACAACATGAATTTAACTTTTACCTCGCATACAACCGTGTTTATTTTTCATTAATTTTTTTATCAACTGCACACGCGTTAAAGTGTTTTTTTCTATTAATATCTCGTTTATATTCCTCACGCGAGTCACACTCGCGTTCAATCTTTTTTGAAAAATAAGTCGAAAAGGTAAAAGAGCGAAATTTCTACGCACACTACGCATATTATTCCCAATTTTGACTGACAACTGCAAACACTCCGGGACGATGTTTCACATATGTATCTTCGTCGAGTGACCGGCGCCGCACTATAATCGACGGAAACGTCGCCTGCGGATCGGTCGGACGTTCTGACAAGGAGTAAACTAATCGGCGAATTAGCAATACGACTCCGCTACTGCGAAGGACATGAGATAGGACGACGGGATCGGAGTTATGCGACAGCCATACGACAGTAATGGCGCTCGCAGCTGACGACGTTAATAGAAGGATTTCGGAGGGCGGGATTTACCTTCTCTCTATGTCCGTTCGTCGGACTAATTAACCTCGTTATAACGCCGGTCCGACCGACAGGACACTACGCCTGTTCCCGATGTAACGATCGTCGCACCTTCGAGAGCGAATCAACCGACCTGACACGAGACATCTCACTGTCCAGAGAGAGAGGGAAAGAGAGAGAGAGTTTAATTAATCTAATGAACGTCTCCGCAGCATCCTTGAATGACTGATGTAACCTGACATGACATTAGACACGCGAGGTTTATCTATTGGATGTCACTCGCCACACAATCGATTCGAGTTCTCATTAACAAAAAATAATTTGAGAAAAATGTATTTAAAGACGAAGATATTGTAAGAGAGACCAAGAAGATTTTGCTTGTGTTGATTTTACACCTACGTTTATTTGACATCTCGGCGCGCGCATAGCGGAATCGGAATGACGATCACTCTTGATGTCGATTATTAATTGTGTTTAATTTTCTAAGTTTTTTTTATTAATAAATTAAATATACATAAAAATGCAACAACATTACATGGAACATTGTTATTGCGTTGTTTAGTGCTTTTTAACAATTGCAAATGTACAATTATAATACACACCACTTCAATAAAAGTGCAACATTTCGCGTATTTTTATTTTACAGTGTACAGTTGCAGTTAAGATTGTAAATATTTTACCGAGAAATTAAAACGAGGATTGAATTTCGCTAGAAGTGTGTATCGCGAGAAGAGAAAGGTCACAGACCGACAGTAACTTTGGCTTCCAAATGCCGCGCGCAGTTTGTTATCGAACGGAGTGTTCCATCATCCGATGTCATGGTGGCGGACGATCGATCGAGAGTTGATCAAGGTGCGAAAAAACGAAATTCGCTGCGACGCACACACACGGTATTTCGTTCGATCTAAATCGAATTTAGCATTTGCAATATATGTTCAAAAAAAAAAAAAAAAATTTCACAGAAAGACTGCAATTTTATTTCCGCCGAACAAAACGAACCATATTTCCAATACCCGATCTTCGTATCGTTTTTATCAAAATGATCAAACACACTTCTGCCTTTAGGCTCTGTTTTGGATAGAATGATTTTATGTATGTATGAGAAAACCAAATCGAAAAATTTATATAATAAATTTTTTTTCGACGCAAGCGCGCCTTTCGACAAAAATTGGCGCCATTGTGGTGTGTCACGTCGGGGGAATAGGACGAAATCCATTTGTTTTAAAACTCCGCGCTGGTACGTCGCTCCGATGGGAGACATTAACCGAAAGTAACTCCGCCTCGATCAGGTGCCTCGTCATACCTTTCATTATCGATCGATCCGATGGACAAAATTGAATTTAGCGAGCGAGAAAAAAACGCGGTCGATCTTAGGGAGGGAAAAAATGAGAGAAAGGGAACCGTTCCGAATCGTTTGGCAAGAGCGAGAAGGAAAGAGAGGGTGGGTCCGATCGAAATGCCGGTTGAACCAGAACGGATATCGCTATCCGGCTGAGACGAGATAAGAGAAGAGCGAGAAAACGAATTGTTTTCTCTCTCTCTCTCTCTCTCTCTCTCTCTCTTTCCTTCGGAATTTACTACGTTAGCAGAGAACGCGAACAATTCTCCAATACTATCGACACCAGGACTCCAATTAGCCACTTTAGCCATTTCCCGAGATCGAAATCTACCGATCGATTTCTTCGTCTCTCGCTTCCTTATCCCGTTCACTTCTTCTTCGCGGTTATCTCACGCGGTTATCTCACAAACAACGTTGTTGAACCTGCAATTATCGTCTAAATGGATTATGTCGAATTTCGTGACTAATAGACGTTCGTCAATTTGACTTTCGATAATGCGACTTTAGTGAAATACAGTAAGAGAAACGTGCTGACGATCGGAGGAAATAATTACATTTCGAAGTGTTTAAAGACCGAACTTTTTTTTTTTCTAAGATCTGTCAGTATCTTATCGAAATCTTATCGAATCTTTTCTCTCCGAGAACTGTAAAGAATTCTATTAGGTCGCTCGAAATTCTTGGCTTTTTACGAGTTCTTCAAGTCCAAAGAAATCAACGGAGAACCAACGCGATGGCGTTTATCAGAAATGCCCCCGCCGTAGATTATTATCGCGGTTACAAGTTACAGATAAGAATAGAAGGTTTTTTGAAAGTTGACAACTTCACGCCGAACGGTTGACAACTTCACGCGAAAGAGAAGAGTACGACTCCTTGCACTTGTTCTCTTACAATGAGAATAAAATTCTAAAGGAACGAAAATACTTTCTCCCCCGAGATATATCGATCTCTCGTGTGCAAGAGTCGTTACGCACGTGTGTCACGTAAAATAGTGACGGAAAGAATCGAACTCGTTTGCGCGTTTGCAATGTCGTTCCTTCACGCCCTACCCCTTATACCTCCATTCTTCTTCTTTGCTTCGATTTTTTTTCTCTCACTTCTCGTCCGGCGCGACTTCTTTCCCGACTTGATATTCTCGCTTTTACGTTCATTGCAATAACAAGACGCTAGGTGTTGTTATTGTTGTTGCCGCTGCGTATCTGCTTCGCGTCTCGCGCTTCTTTCTCTCCTTCTTTTTTTTTTATTTATTTTATTTCTTCACTTTCACGAAAGTCTCTCTTCTTCGCCTCTTGTGTTCATCCTCGACTTCTCCAACTTCTCCTGAAGAACGCTCTCGCGCGCTATCTCGCGTTTCCGCGAGAAACAAGCTCCCGGCGAAAAATCCATCTTCACCGTGACGCACACGGCGAAGAAAGAAACCGGTGACGCAAAGTTCCTCACCGGTCGATACCGGTATGGAATATACCGCGCTATATACAACAGGATCATACACGCCGAGAAAAACAACATAAATACAATTGAGATTGCGCGCGCGTAAAATATCGCACGTTTCTTACATGTTTACCTTTCGCGTCTGAATTATTTACCAAAGTATTTCTTGCGATTTCAGTCGAAAATTTATTGTTTGCGTTATTTTCGCAGTCGCGCGCACTCTCTCTCGTAGACTATAAATAACGCGCGTAAATTCGCTCTGGAGTAACTATTAACAGCTTCGAGTGAACAAAAAAAATTACATTTTTTGCTACTCGATTCGAATGGATATACGGTTGACAAGAGGCGGATTATCGAACGGATTTTAATTCCGCTTTAACGACGGCCGATGTGTATGCGTTGCGATATCGTGCATCATTCTCGATTACGTCGAGCGTACGTCCCGTCTCGATCGCGAGCGTCCTAGTACGGATGCAAATGCGGCCCGTATGTGATTTCACCGACGTAAACTGCGCGTTGTTGACGAATGAATTTACCGTGACGCGGAGGAAGCAAACGAAGATGAGAGAGAAAGCGAGAGACCCGGGGAGTATCGCACGCACATTGTGCGCATCGGCGCGCCGTTCATCGTTTCATTCGAGGTCGTTAGCCATCGTTAGCGGTTCCCGTTCGTTCCCTTGTCGACGAGAGCCGGCACGCGGCAGGCCGCAAAAACCGCGAAACGCGCGCGACAAAACTGTCCCGGACCGAAAACCGCAGCCTTATCAGCCAGCCGCCGTGAAGCCGCGGTCGGCTGTGTTTCGCAACGCTCGTAATAGTAATTACGCTTGGCGCGCGCGCGCGGATACCTACTTGATAATGCTTACGACTCGCGCATCTGTCTTCATCAGGTAGAATGAGCGTGTACGCATTTCGAGCGTACGAGACTGATTTTTCTTAGAATTCGAAATTATTTTCTTCCTCTTCCAGTTAGCGACCGACTTGTAGCAAGAAACGAAGAATATATGTTCGTCTTTTTAGATTCTTAGAGGAATTAGACGCGCGTTCTACGATTTCCGCAGTTACTCAAGATCGGGGGGAGAACATCACTAGCGGGAGAATCTATTGGTCTGTCCATAAAGAAGAGGTCAAAATTGTGAATTGCTTGAAATTACCGGAGTTCTAGTCGAGTACAAATACTTTGTGTTCTACGCAATATCCTTTTTTTTTCTTTTTTCGATGAAAAATTACAAATAATTGTGTTCTACTAAATCTCTCTATACGCGTTCCCTTTCTCTGATCCTAGAAAAGATTTATTTAACCGCAGACACTTTACTGCACGCTGTTCTTTCTTCGAGAATAATTTAACATAGTGCATAATTTAAACATAATAATTATAACTTTTTTGCAATGGATTTTTTTAATTTTTTGGGGAAAGGAAGATAAATTGAATTAATTCATCTATATGTGATGCAAACCAAACATTCTAAATGAATTTCCGAATTGAATTCAAATTATTACGTGTATTAATTTACACATGTTTAAATAAATAAAAACTAGCACAGTGGCTGACGTTGATCGAATAAATCTTCCCTAGTTTGATACAATATGAATTGAAATATGTCGATAAATTTTGTAACAATTATATAAACAATTTAAATACAATTTGGTTGTATTTTTTTTCTCACGTGATGGTTTTTGGGTGAAAACGAAGATTTGCACAGTCACAACGTGACGTTCTGGAAAGTCGGTCGCTATTTCAACTAAGTGCCTCAGAATAACATAAGCTTCTGTGCTATTCTGCTTACTGAACTTGGGGGGAGCGCGCCTGACTACTGTATAGGTGTTGTCTCGTTTGCGGCGGAGGAGGCTCGCAATCATTGCGCCGCAAATTGCCCCCGCAAACGTCTCTCTGTAATCTCGCCAAGGGACACGGTTCTCGTGTCTGTCGCGCGCCACGGGGGATCGTAAAATACGAGTGTACACAGAGAATAAGCAGAGATTTAGGAAAATACGGCGCGTTGTAACGCCGCGGGAGAGAAGATTCCGCAGTGTCCCACCCGCTGATGTTTGTCAGTTTGATAGTTGGCTCTTTCTGTAACGGACTACCTCTCTGCCACGTTAAACGATAATGACAGCGGCCTTTGATGAATTTAGTATGTCTTTGGAGGGAAGTTCCGAGAGAGCGAGCGTCCTCCCCTTGTACCGTAATATGTACTGTATGTATTATATATCTTAGCAACAACGTTGATCATCCCGGAGGATTTCTACCTCGAAGAACTACCAACGCGAAACTTTGCGAGCAACAAAAAAATCAGTCCGCGTCTAAAAGATGCGACGTGACAATATATGCGAGCGGATCAACAATATTTCTTTGTAAGTTAGTTGGTTCTTTGTGTCACATAAAAGGCTCACGCCACGAGAGCATAAAAATCTCATTTTTGTCATTCCCGTGAATATACAAAGACACACGTGAGACGTGTGTCAGTTTCGGTTTTCATTCTTACCCAGAATCTAGACCAATATGTAGCTACGTATCTGAGAAACTTGGCAAGAATAGTCCAAGAATACATACAGCAGCTTGCTAAATATATAATAATGCAACGCCTCGAGTGTTTTGGAGAACTGTGCACGGAGAATTATCCGCCCTAAAGCGTCACGGGAATTCAGGAATCCATTTCGACATGCACACAAACAAACACACACTCACACATACACACGGCTAATATCACGGTTCATAATACTCGAGGAAATCAGATTGTCTCAGCGAGACGGGGTCAGCGGGTACTGTTGGAGGATGCGCGATGCTTCTTCGTCCTTTGTCTAATATTTGCCAGACACCGCGCGGATATATATCCGCGGTCGGCGAGTCTCCGGAAAACGATCTGGCAGCGGTCCAGCATTCGGTAGATCTTCCTTGGGAGATGCGGTTCTCGCGCCCGTCGTCATTATCGTTTCAAACCGGCGACGACGGCAACACCGTGGTCGAATATCCGGAAATTCGCTGTCCGCGCTGATCCACGCTCGGGCGACAAGGAATCAGCGTAAATTTCTTTGGATCCGTTGGGGGGACACACACACACACACACACACACACGCGCGCGCGAACGCTGCGTCGTTTTACGAACTTCCGAAAGGTTCTCGATATTCTGAAAGCTACGCGAGGGATCAATGCGGGAACGCGCGCTGGATCTCTGAATACAAAATGTTGGAATCGAAAAGCCTCAGATTTACGGAGGAGCTTTTTTAAGAGTTTGTCAATAATCGTGTACGTGTTACGTGTCACGTCGAAGCATACCCCGTGTGCTTCCTTTTTTTACAGAAATACTTCGGTCTCCGCGGTATGTGCAGGAGACTGCGATTGTTCGGATTACATTGAATCCGTTTAGAAGAAGTTTATTATTTCGTGTGTGCGTGAAATTATATTACATATAATTTCAGCCTAGACCAAATAAGAAATCATTGAATCAGAAATCATCATCGCGATGCAAATTTCACTCCTACAAAAATATAATTAACGTGAGAAAAATTGAGATCACAAAAATTGACGTGAAAATTCAACTTTGCCTTCTGCGATGAGAAAAAATATCCGAAGTGACTTCGATTTTTTGTGAAAGAAAGACTAAAATAGAGAATCAAGAATACATATATTATACATATATATATAATGAAAACGTCTATACACACGTCCGAGTACAAAACGTTTTATCGGAGTTACCAGAAATAGAACGGTCGATCTAGGACACGCCACACATCTGAACGGCGGTCTTTGTCGATCGAATCGCAATAAGAGGCTCGCGCAAATCCGGTCTCGCGTGATCGGGCGCGAGTCGACGGGATACATTGTAAACCGTGCGGGTCAACGATCGGGCGTTACATCACGCATCCATCCGGGAGGCGAGATCTTGAGTTTAAGGTCGAAGACTTTATTCTCGCGCTCCTTTCTCAGTCGGACGGTCGGCGTAACGAGTGCACCGGCACGTGCCGAGGGCTTCGCACCACGCCTAAGGTCAGGTTCGCGCACTTGCTTACGATTCTCAGTGATGTGAGCATTTCGTCATGAAAATAGAACTCGCACAAAAGTTTTCGCAGCACAAAAGAGAGAGCATACTCGAAACAATAAAAAAAAAAAAAAAAAAAAAAAAAAAAAAAGAAATCGCAGCGACCGAATTAATTATTAACATATCATTTCGACGACTTTCTGTGTCGCTAAAGAAAATCACAATCGCGAGAGATTATAACGCACTGGCGGCCAAATGTCGCATTTTCGGCAGTTTAACAAAAAAAAAAAACAAACGAATTTCAGAGACACGTTGTGGCTCTACCGCGTTAAAAGCAAAGCGCTTAAGTATAGAAAATCCTGCAAAATATCGAGTCTATTCAATTTTTAGCCAGAAAAAGAGGTCGTCCGAAGAAATACTAGTTCTATACAATACAGTAAATTTACATATAAAAGAGCAAGAATACAAAAGATTTTTGTTTAAATTATTTCAAGTGTACAAAGTAATCAAAATTATATTAAAAATTTTGTAAAATTTCACTGAAACTATTTGATCGTTGATTAGTTGATCGACCGTTCGATTGTTCGCCAAGAACTGATTAGCTGTCAGTGCGCGCGCACTCTCGTTCGTGCTGCGAATTTCGATTTCCGTGACAATCACGCCAGTTGAAAAATAGGTCTATGGTCGTATCTTTTCACTCGCTGCGATTATCTAGTGATTATCGCGTGTGATGAGCGCACTTTTGTATCGCAAACACACACACACACACATACAACGACTGAGTTCTCATTTTTGTCTGAATAACCGCACGATGGAGAATCGCCTGTTCCCATTTCGCGTCTAGTCTTGTAGCGCCGTAATCGCGAGCGAGTATTATCCAAAAAAGGGATTTTTCTCGTGATCTCCCTTGTAATTTGGAATTTTCTCTTCTACTTTTCGCTTGGAGCACGAAAGGCGCACGCGATAGACGATCCCTCCGAACGAAATCCCATTATCTTTCATTTTGCCGGTCAGATCGCCGCCGCGACGGAACGAAGGCAAACGGTGCCAATTTTCGCGCCGCAAAAAAAAAAAACATCTCGCCCGCGCGTCGCGGAATCTCGTGGCGAACTAAATCTCCAAACTTTCGCGGATTGGTGATATACGAACTAATTAAAATGCTAAATGGAATTAGAGAAAGTTGCGTTTTTTGCCTTTTATCGAGTTGAACTGTACGTTATGGCATTTGTAACATGTATCATTTCCGATAATTTATTGCTAACGACATTCTCTCTCTCTTTCTTTCTCTCTGTGCATGTATTAATTTGAATTATATCATATTGAGAGAATGCGAGAAACACCGGTTTTTTTTTAAACCGAAATATCACAAAATATTCTAATTGTTTTTTTATTTTCAAATATTTATTTATAAAATTTAAAAATCTAAACATATAATTTTTGTCCGGAGAAATATTTCGGAAATTGCGATTTTCGTGATCCAAACGGTTTTTACACTTGCAAAAGTTTTGTTCCCGTTTTCCTCTTTTGCTGGTTTATACTTTAAATTGTTTACAACGCTGCCTGCGGCGGTGTTTGGTTTTTCCGATGAGCGCACTTATTCGTTTCCGTCGTGTGTAAAATATCTCGAAATCACGTCTCTCTCTTTCCACGGCCGAGAGAAATTGAAGGCGTCGAATAGCTGCTCCCGGATTATCTCTCGCGACTAATCCTCGAACGGCGCGATGTATGGAGCTATTATTCTAGCCAGTGCCGGGCTGAGCCGCGAGTAAATATATCTTAAAACAAAGGAGATCTTCGCAAACACGCGACGTATACAAGAGACGCGAGTCTCTCACGCAGAGGTTTCAGTTTAACGTGCGCAATCACGAAAATCTGCACCAACCGTCCGTGCTCGAAACAGCGGCGAGAGTTGCGATGAAATTTTAATCGAGTTAAACGAGTTTGCACGCAAAATCTTTAGCTTGCAGAAGATATAAATTTATTATATACTCTTCAAATCAAATATAAAGTTTTTCTTATAGCTCGTCTGTACTAAAAATAAAAATGTTTTCTATAGCTAAATCATTAATGATACCTACACAACATTTTATTTACATACTACTGTATGTATTGTGTGCAATATGCACAATTCTAATAACAATATTGTCAGTCATAATAATTATTATTACTCTTATTCGCTCGCTTCTTTGTAAAATATTTTTTTAATTAATGTGTTGTTTATTCATAATTAATGCACGTACAGCAAAAGTATGAGAAAATTTAAAACTAACTACAGTTTACAACTCTGCTGACGTATCTTTTGTGATGCTTATGCAACTGAATACAGTTTTTTCCCCCTAAGTAGCCCGGACTTGTGATGTGTGTACGTACACGGTAAAAATAAAAACACTTTCGCGTTGCCGCGCGACAACGTGAAATTAAAAAAAATTTCCCGCAACGCGACGGCGAAATAAATGCGCGAATACGCTAATTCGCGCATTTATTTATTCTCTCCGCGTGTGTCTCCGCGTAGACAAGGAGAATAAATCATTTTTTTCGTGCGACGACACGAAAGCGCGCAGTTCGCAAAGCGACGCTGACTACGTTACAAGACACGTCGTAAATACCGTATCTTCCGCGAAAAGTGCGGGGCTAACGAAGCTCTTGTTTTGTTTTTTCTCTCAGATGTAATCTAATATAATTAATAAATTTATCGTGCGAAACCCCCTTAATACGCGCGCTGTTCTCCGTTTAATACCCCAGAGGTGATGTACAAAGAGAGCGAACTCGCTTTCCTTCGTGCTCATTGATGTTTTCATTTCATTACCGCAACGGCGAGTAACGAACGGAACACTGTGATACTTCTTCGTTCTTATCGTTAATCCGACACTCCGAGAAGACCGAGAAACTGAGAGAACCTGCTTCTCTCCCGCCCCTATCGCCGTCTGTGTTACCCGGTTTCTCTCTCGTTCTCCGTATCTCGCGTTTGCATTAACGTTTAAGAGACTTCGTTCGGCGAAAATACGCGACCCCGTCTATCTCTCGCTACCTCTCGACAAGAAAGAAAATTCCGCGCCTCGTTGTTGCACAGCAGCAGCGTTTGATATTGTTAACCTTGCGCGCGCGCGCGCGCGTACTACACATCGTTTTCCGCGATAAACGCAGCAAGAAAAGACACACACAACGGAGGGAGAAAGGGAGAGGTCTGAAAACGAGCCCTAATAATATCTATCAGCGTCAGACAAACTCTCTGCGCTCCGCGAATAACGCGGAATTTCACATTATTGCACTTCATGTGTGCATACATTGTATCCAGTTTTTGAGCGCATTAAATTCTCTTTGAAATTCAGAATCGTCAGAAAAAAGAAAAATTGAATTGTTTCAAATACGAAGGCATATTATACATTTGCGCATTAACGTGATCGTTTCGCTGAGGGAAACTTGTTTTCTTCAAATTACACAAGAAATTATTGGCGGCGAAATTTTATGTATTTTTTTAATCGTGCGTGTTTTTCCGTGTAATTTACTTTCTTAATCGGCAGACCATATATCCCTGCAATCGCACGTCTGACGACATAGCTATGCAAAATATTGCAAACTGAATTTATCGCAAGTGTTTTCACACATCATTGCTTCTATCGGATTACTTTTTTTTTTTTTTTTTTTTTTTT
>QVNW01003180.1:0-19059 GCA_014825475.1 Pseudomyrmex flavicornis
TTTCGAGTAAAGGCCGGTTCTTACTTTGCGGTCACAATATCAGCATGAGTCATGATTAAATCGAGACCTTTCCCACGCCGAGTTCAATGAGAAGAGAGAATCTGTCTGCGCACAGATGGCAGGAAAAGCGGACCAAGTGCGAAAAGGATGGCGTCGTGAGCGGGAAACCGTAGCCAATGGTTGTCGAGCAAGTAGGTAGGTAGGTAGGGAGCTTTCTGGTAAAAAGGATACACGCGAAATGGGCGAGTTTTCTCTTCTTTCACTGAAAGACATAGCATAAAGTATTCCTTGTTCCTCAGCTTGATTCCCTTGTTCCTTGATTAAATGGCATTCCGATGAGTCAATCTCTCCTCTCAAGTCATTACAAGTGGCGTTCTTCAATAATACCGTGTATGTTTGTATAAGATTTCCAGTTTTATATTTTTTCTCTCACTGGACTTTATTACAAAAATTGTACAGATGATATTATGGTGTAACCAAATAATAAATATACATTTCTTCTTTTTTTTTCCTCACTGTCATACATTTTCTGTAACTGAGTCACAAAATTACTTAGATTAAATGATACGACAGCCACCACATGAGAACAGGTTGTATACCAGCTAAGAAGAGTATAAAGTAAAGCCGCCTCTTATTGCCAGTGGCTGTGTACGAGTTAGGGCCTTGGGGAATGACTCTTAACTTTAACGATCGCATCAGGAAAACAGCTAGAGAAGTACTAAAGTACAAAAGCATCACGTAATAACCAAATTTCCGAAACACTAATGACAGTAACAGCGCTATGTTAATACCAACGTATTTATAACCACAATATGCCAGTAGATCTAATGTTGTCAGACTCGTTTCAAGATTCATAACGTACAAACTCACAGTATGAACAAGCAACTCAATTACACCCCAGGCCAAAGCAGAACTAGCCAGGATACCGAGTTGCTCGTGAGTAAAACGGTCTTGCATGCCTAAAACTAATCCTGCCACGGCAACGTATGTGAAAAACGCCATTGTAGGAATATACATATCTGGAGCGTTTTTTTCAAATCGTGGTTGCAATGGTACATCCTGTTCATACTTGACAGACCAATCCTACGAAAAAGATGTATTCACTTATTTAATATAAATGTTCACACAAACTGGCATATATTCCTTTTACGAACGGAATAATTGAATATGGAATTTTGATTGAATCTGCTTCATGGATTTAAAAAAAAAAAAAAACAAATCAAGTTACATACCTTATGTGTAAACGGGAAGAACAACAGCATTAATTTTGTGAAGACATAATCTGTGTTAACAGCAAAGTAATATTTCAATGCTGTAACTGGGACATATTTCTCCAGGTGCTGTTTTCCGGTGCCAACTAACACATTTCCATATTGCATTGCCATGTCTGTGACAACTGGTTGGGCCAACAACTGCGACGCAAACTGTTGACTTGCAAATTCTCCTCCTTGACCATCGGCAGATGGGTAATTTGACAATTGTGGATTAAATCCGTAAGGTGGTTGTCCAGGAACGTTAAAACCATATTCTGGCATTGCGCCATTATTCATTGACATCTAAAACCAGATAAATGTTTACACATTGTGTTCCGCAGTAATACATCTAATATAAAGCAAGAGATTCAGTCTGTGCTACATAAAGAAGCATTTTTTTTTTGTCATAAGTAATCAATAAATTAGTGTCTTGTAAAGTTTACTTGTTGGTTATACATGTACGGAGACTGAGACATTGGAGGAGATGGTCCTGACAAACCAGCTGTGGGATCCAATATCCTCTTTGGCTTTCCTGTAGATTAAAAACAATTCGCGCATTATGTCAGTATACGAATACTTATTTTACTGAAAAAGTACTGTATAAAAAGCTTCGTGCGAATTATATATATGTAAAAATTTACATACATGCCAATCTGTCACTCATATAGGTTACTCACCTCGGCGTGCGCTCGAGTGATTATAATTCATTGTTGCGAATAATCGAATGCTTTTTACTTCACGTTTCGAGCACACTTTTTTTATATCACCGATTAAGCACAAAAGATAAAAGTTGTCCCACATGCAAATACAGACTTCAACTACTCACAAACGATGGTCAAAAATAATTCGCACTTTGCATCGCCATGTTTCATCTGTCATTCTTCTACAGAGCTTAAAGTCGCGCTACGAATGTTTTGAAAGCATCATCTCTTGCTCTCTCTATATACACAATTTTCAATATAAAGACCTTGATAAGATAGCACGCATGAAAACGGACTGGAATTTAACCAATCAAATTGACCAGAATAAAGTCCACTACATAAGATCAAATATTACGTATAGCTTTTTTGATTCTGATTGATTAAATTCTACATCTGATCCACGTATGTACAACGCGATAAGTCAATCAACGTCGCTCTTCTGGATACATTCCGAAAAAGCGAGACGTCGATTGGCCAATTCGTTGCCGCGTCCTCACCGTGCTAAAGCCACTTGCTACAATTTTGTGTGCGCTTTTGACTTGTTTAATATATTTAGTGTGTGTACGTATTTTGAAAATCTATAAATTATGTCACACGTGAATCTGATAAATTTTCGGCCAATAATAATAGCGCGGACACAATTTTGCTGAACGCGCGCGGACTTTTCTTCCGTCGCTCACTTCGCACAAGTGCCAACATCTTTAGAAACAAAGAAAAAACTAAACTCGTTACTTGTAATTGCGAAAACATGTAAGCTAAAGTTACGTCGTGTCGTATTGCGAATAGTTTGAAAGAGCATCTGTTTCGACACAATTTCTTACTCGTTTTCTAATATTTGACGTCTGTGTTCGATTATTGTAGATGAAATACCGAATACGTCGATGAACTATCGTCGTCAGTGAACAAAAGTTCTTGTACAATTCTGTGCGAACTGCGACCATGTGCACGCTCGATTAGATAAACGTACTGCGCAATTAAAAAGATTTTATCCTTGTGTAAAACACAATTCTAGTCGAGAAATATTATATCAACAGTGCAATATCACACAAAAGTGCTACAGTCTAATAATATGACAAATTTTCTAACCTTAGAAGACGATACTTTTGCTGCTTCGTAACTCGACTCACGAGGCAGAGCGACACTGTTTTCTAGAAGGATCTTTTGCGTCAAATGCGCATAATTGTGTTGAGATTCAAAGTGGAGTTGATTTACTAAAATCGGTTTAACGTTCGTATAATTTTTTTATTAATATAAATATATACACATGTTTATGTCATATAGATTGTTTTTTTTTTTTTTTTAATATATTTAGACACAGATATATATATATATATATATGTGTGTGTGTGTGTGTGTATGTGTACTCCATTATTATAAATAAAAAATTTTTCTATATATGTTGAAAAACTTTCCATCTTCAATGTATATGTATTTAATTTTTTACTTCTGTTATTATTTTGTTTGTCTTCTGATTTGCGTTAGACCCCTTTAAAAATATCTACTTATTCTAAATCGATGTATTATAATTGTTATGTAATTGTTATTAGGTTCTATACAGATGATAGAGTTGATAGAACTTTGAATATAGAACAAGTTTTGTGTCAATTGCACAAAAAACGCACATTGTAAAAGTGGACAACTTATATGTACACATAGAATAAGAACAGATCAATATGGATGAAGACCAAATAAAACAAAAATTGTCTTGCATACAACAATCCAATGAAGACATGCAGTTAGACTTCATAAATCTTCCGGATGACTGTTTGGAAATCGTTCTTTCTTATCTCTCTTACGATGAGATTTCCAGAAATAGAATCGTGAGACAATTGATTGGTGTTCTCTTTTTTTTTCTTCATACCAAGCTGATAATATGAATTACCATGTTGTTCTCTTTTCTTTTTACACAGGTTTGTCGACAATTCGATCGAATCTGCAAGAAATTATTGAATCGCGGCTTTAATCTCATGGAAAAATATCACGCGCAATGTCTTCGTTCTGTCAAAAGTAAATTACCAAGGAGGGAATCAGAACGAAGAAGTCATCCGCTTGCTCGTCACTGTGATATATTGACTGCGATCGAAACAAGAATTTCCATGTTGTCGATGACGTTTATTAAATACGTAGATTTGAATGTTTGTTGTTTTATTCCAGGAAAGGTTTGTACATATATTTTTATGTATAAACTATAATATTTTGTTATGCTTTTATATGTGTGTGCGTGTATGTGACTATTTGTGACAAAAGTAATATTTATATTCTAAAAAAACAATTTTTTTTTTTTTAGGAATTATGTGTATATATAATTGTATGTGTATGTGTAACAAAGTAGTTATCATTATAAATATGTTGATATTATATTCACATAGATGTGTCTATACATTAGGTGATTGATGAAATCTTTCGTGTTCTTCGATTAATTCAAGAGACAAAGACACCTCCACGAGCGCATGAAATTCTTCAAGAACTAAGAGATATAAGCAGCATGGCTATGGAGCATTTTGATGAGAAAATTCTTCCAGATTTAAAGCACAATATTTGCACATCCATGGTTGGCACTGTGAATCCGTATGATCTACCTGGCGGTGTCATGATCTCCCACAACAGAAACATAAATAACTCTGTATTGCCACTCTGCAACAATCACAGTCTGTCTTGCACGGAGAAACTCAACAAGACTTTTAAAAAGATTAACATGAGAACAAAAAAGAACAAGACGAGTGTTGTGCGTATGAAATGGCAAATGAACAGAATGAGATTGACAATACAGAAGCAAACTGGTCTCATTCGCAAGCAAAGTTTGAGATTGAATTTCCATAGGAAAAAGATACAGGATCAGGAAGCGCAGTTGGCCGAGATGCGGAAACATCTTGAGGAATGGGAGCAGAAGATGTTTGATTTAACCACCGAGTTGAGTCGAGCGCGAGAAGAAACCCATCCTGACACATTAGAAACTATAAAGCGAAAACACATAGACATCATCAATCCCGACACCGAAACGCTTCATCAAGCAAACGAGTTGCAAACCAAAAAGCGCAAACTTATAGTGGAGAGAAAGTCGTCGAACGACGCGCAAGAATTGAAATTCAAAAAATTCATGACAGGTTTGCTCGAAAAAAGCGCGTTAGACAATTGCCATCCGGATTCATCTTGCTCGCACTAACGAGGAAAGTTATTGTCTGCAACGCGTTGAAAAATTGACGTCGAAATAGCATCCCTGAGTTGTGCGTGCTCACACACTACTAATTCACACTTTGCATCAACTATATACTAATCTCTAGTACGAAGGTATGCAGGATCATATTTGCTCGCTGACTTCACGTGGGTGGATTATTTATAATTCTTTATATAACACATATGTATCTACATTAAACATACATATTACAGGCATATTACTTCGCACTTACGACTCGGCTATATGATGTCAGGGAGAAATAGTTATGATTCTTATATATGATTATAATTCTTGCGACACAGTTTTATTATTTTCGTGAACAGTTATTTTGTTGCGTTTCCCAAAGAAAAAAAAAAATATAAACAGCAAACGGTTATAGCTACGTTGCAAGAATCGAACACTGTTAAATAAATATAGCTGCAAAAGATAGTCAAATCTTACGGAGTAAAGACCACTTTTTAATTATGTCATTTGCTTCGAAGTTTGGTTTTTTTTTTTTTTTTTTTTTAGCATTGTGAGTAGCGAATTTAATAAATTTATTTAATAAATATTATTTATTTAATAAATCGGTTTTCTTTATATCATTAAGGTCTTTTTTATTTCGATCGGTTTCCAAATTTCAACACGGTGTTTCGAATTACGCACCTCTCCGAAGCTAGAGATGACGTAATTGCGAGAGATGTGCCTGTATATACAATTTTTCAATTATATTAAGATATAAAAAATAGCAATGAAATGTCTCTTATTTATAAATAAAGTCGATTTCGTTAAAGTCGTTTTTTTTACAATTGGTGTTTTGTGAACGGTCAATGTACAGATAAGAATGTTCACACACACACACAATTGCTTACATATATTAATATATATCAATATTTATACCTTTTCCATGAGATTTCTTAGCAACATAATTTATATGTAAACATCCAAGATAAATGCTTAAAATCGAAATTGTGCAATTAGTGAAATAACTAAAAAAAAAAAAATGAAAAAAAGACAATAAAATACATGTGAAATGGAATACTCGAACTTTACGTACATTTTATGTGTAAAAAATTTTATATATATTCATTTTTTCACAGAAAGATTTATAGAGAAGCATTAATTCTGTTTATAATGTTTGTTTTTCTTTTACACGCGTTTAAATGCAGCAACGCCAGAGTTTTAGTTCAGTTTTTAATTGTAAAAAGAGAATTAATATTTAATATTTCTGAAGAAGATATACACAATGATTCTGATACGTGAATATATTATTTCTAAAAGTTATATTAATTTGCGGTGTAACACAAAGATAGTAGACTTTGCTTTATTGCAATCAAAACGAATCCAATTTTATATTTTCCGGTAGAGAATTATTGAGAAAATATCTGTTAAACAAAGTTGCTTCATAAATACTTGTTTGATTTTGCGTCAGTATCTATTTTGTAAATCCGAGATTCTGTTTCGTCTTCTATCTCTTCAGTGTTTTGTTCCTGAAAAAATAAATAGTAGAACGGGATATTTTTCCCACATAAATTTTACTGGCACATAGTGTGACGCTGTAAAAGAACCTCATCTCTCCCAATGTTTGCTGTATCAGCCACGCATATCGTTTGCATATCTTCATTTTTTATACAAATTTCCTGAGCCGTAGTTTGTGTTGGTTCAATGGACGGCAAATCTAATATTTTTTCATAAACAGTTGCGTACGCACTTTGCATATAACTTTGTTGATGATTACGAATTTTTTTTCTCATATTGTGCTTCTCCACGTTTGGTAAAACACAATTGTAAATCATATCCGTCACCAATTCCTCTTCCGCTAATTTATTTGCACTGAAAGAATATCGTTGTCTTTTATGTATTCTGTTTGTCCAGACTATAATGTGCGTGTACGCATAATGTCAACAATCTTACTTTTCTAAAGCACACTGCGATATGGCATCTACTTTGTCGTTAAGATCCGAAACGTGTTCTTCAGCTGCCTTTTTAGATATCCAATCAATGCCTTCTTTTATGATGTCCTCCAAATATGCTTCCACCGTGTCCTGATTGACTTTCACGACTTGCTTGAACATCTCGTCGAATTCTCGTCGTCGATTGCGTTCCAATTGCCGTCTACCAGCTTCGGCGGCTTCTCGTCTATTTCTTTCTCTTTCGGCAAGCAAAGCAAACGCGTGTGCTCTACGTTCATCTTCTAATCTCACCAGTTCCTGAAGATGTGAAGAAGATAATCGAGCAAGTTTTACAAGATTAAAAAAAAAAAAAAAAAAAAAAAAAAAAATTCCAAAGAATTAAGAATCTCGCATAAACGTTCCTCCCGTATTGACTGATCGTCCGTTTGTGTTCGCTGCGAGTCGATCACATGTGCAACTTCCTCGTCGCAACGCTCTTTTTCAATCTGATCGAGTTCTTGAGCCGATTGCAATTCTTCGATCAGCTCCCTGCATCTATCGCGTCCTTCGTGCATCTAAAATTTTGAATTTTAGATAAATGTTGCATCGCGGTTACACGATGAACGATGATATACACTTTTACCAGACATTGTATCGCTCTGCCTCTGACGAGCTTTTGAATAAACGTAGCAGACTCTTCCCACTCTTTCTGCTTGCTATCCCACACGTCCGATCTGCGTGGTGTGACGGGCAAAGGCGGCGGTTTGATTTTTCTCTTTATCAATGTTGGAATCACATCCACAGGCTTAACGTTCATTCGGATGGCTTTCAAGTCGGAATGCAGTTGTTTCAACTTTTCTTCCGTCCATTTGGTTTCTCGTATACAGATGTCTATCGATTTAGATCTCTGTTTAATCGCCTTCGACTCCTCGATATTCGGTAACCAACTCAAGAGAGTATCCCACTTTTCCTCTTTTTGAATAATTGAAAAATAAAACAATTAAATTGTGCGATTAAAATTGCACAAGAATACGACAAATTGCTCATCTCACACTTACGCTTGAGGAGACCTTCTCTCATAGGCAGCTTCTGCAATATCTCTTGTTGCCTCTGAGGATGTTCGCCGAAACGCATTTGCGGCGCGTACAATTCGGACTTGGGATCGATGTGTTGATCAATTATGTCCGGTTTGCGGGGGTGTCTGTCGCGATACTTTTTGTGCAATTTCCGCAGATCTCGTTTAAGATTCTGCCGGATGTTATTAACTTTGTCATCCCTGTGCTTTCCCAGTTTCTCCTGGAGTCGATTGAAGCGGCCCCGCACCTTCTTCTCGTGCTCCGACTCACGACTTTGCAGAAGGCTTCTCATCAGATTCAGTCGCAAGTCCATTATGAATTGGATCTCCTACAATTGTTGCGTATAATTAGAAATATCAAATCTCTGATTGAGAAAATGGTCTTCAGTTTCAGAAAACGCTCACCGACTCCCGGAACGCCCATTCTTCTATTTCCAAGGCTGTTATTATCGAACTCCGCAGCTTTATGTTAGCCGGCGTGTTCATCGGCGGGAGAATCGCTTCCCAGGCTCTTCTCATTTGCATTCGGTTAATAACGTCTATCTCATGAACACCCGCGGGTAGTCCGTGATCCCAAGTTAGGTGAGTCAGTGTCAGTATTTCGGGATTGTGACCTTTGAGGAGATTATGAACTTTTTTGTAAATTTTTTTTTCTCACTTCATTAAACGTCTTTAGTTTTTTTTTCAAGTTTTTGTTAATTATAGGCGCTATACAATTGTCACCTGGAACAACTTTGTACGGCGGCTCCCAAGGATCCGTTTGCGCTTCGCTTTCTCTGTAATCTGTCTGCGTCTGCACATTTTTATGCGATTCCAATTTAGGCGAAGCCGTGCAACATTGTCCTCGCGAAACTTCGTTTGGAGCCTTGTATTTCCAATAGCGCGCAACATCAGCAATTCGCATCTTCGGCATTGCGAACGGCACGAACGGTCTTCGAAAATGCTTGCACACATCTTCGTTCGTAATTCCGATAGTTTTACATTGTACTGCCATTTTTCTGAGAATTCAGAAGTTTGAGATAAATTATATTGATATATATTTCAATTGTGTGTAATATAAAGCGACAAATTCAGAAGGTTCGTGCGTTTTCTGGAATAAAATATCAGTGTTAATTGTGAAAACTTCAATGTTTTAAAAAGATTAATTAATAATGTGCGAAAAAATACTAACTTACACAAGCAAACTGATTTTCTGATCGTTTAACGATCGTCAAACGAACGTCACCGCACACGCACGATGATTCGCTAACGCATTATCAAAAATTTGTTAATTTTCGATCGATCATCATCTTCTCTCACATGTGACACGCGTGTCTTACAATGCTTCACATTTCTTCCCGCCGTAACTTGCATTTTATTTAATTGCAAGTTATTGAAAAATTCACGTTTATTTTATCGTTCACGCAGATCATATAAGAATTAAATAACTCGTTTTCTATTATATTGATCAAACAACGTCACACATGCATACACACGCACACACACACAACTGACATAACAGATATATATGTAACAAATTAAAACTTCGATATAAAAGAAAATTTGTACGGGGTGTGAAAGAGAGACCAAGTAAAAACGTGAAACAAATTGATCGATAACTTATATTTTACATGTTTTGTAAATATTTGTATTATACACACACACACACTTAACAGTGATTAAATGGTATTACATGGTATTTTTTGCAAACTTACAATTAATCTCAAAGACGTCAATGTTGTTTTTATACACATAAACTTTATAAGTTTTAATAAATTTCTTCTATTGTAAAAAATTATAGAGAAAACTTATATACAAAAAAATATAGAAAGTAGCACCAGAAATTGTTTTAGCGTAGTCGTATACGTTGTCTCTCTTAAAATAATTAAATTACATTGATATCAAATTTTACGTCAACTTACATAAACTTTGATTCTCAAATACATGTTTTATGATTTAGAGAGACAGACATATTTTTTTTATTATACATTAATTAAAATTATTAATAAAACACATATACTTCTATCGTTTAATCATATCGCCAATTTCACGCAATGTCATACAAAGTATAACAACAAATTCTGGAATATATACTTGCACGTATCGTTAGAGAACGTCGTTAAAATCAATTTGGCACACAATTCGGTTTTACCAGTAACTAATACTGAAATACTTATATGATCAACAAGTGAATAACAGATATCTATATGATTACAGCATAAATGCTTTAATACGTGCTTCTGTTTAAAAAGAAAACAATACAATAAAATTAATTGTAACAGAACAACGCGCGCACACGGTATGTAAATTATATGTACAGATACATATTTGTATCCTTCCATGTGTTTTTCGTGAAAGAGAAGATATATATATGAATATAATTAAATTCTGTATACATATATATATAATATATTGTATAACAATTGATTACGTTTACGTTTGTTCTTGTATACTTTTATAAACAGTGCATAAAGCTAATGTTCTCGATAATATATTTCTCTCATTGACCCATCAAGTTAACGACTATTAAAGCGTTACAATGCGAGAGAAGTTTCTCGATCAAAATCAATGTAAGCTCCATTAAGAGAGATTTTCCTCTTTTGATTCTTTTGATTTACGCAGTGGTTTGAAATAACCGTTTCCGTAAGAGCCCAGATGTTGGGGCCAACTCTGTTGTGACGAAATGTTTCGGCAAGTTTGATTGGGCAACATGTCTTCCGGACACACGCATTCCAATTTCATTCTGTATATTGTCATCTGGCCAAACGTAATTTTAACATTTTCCCTATCTTTCGACTCCTGATACAATCTATAATTGACGCCTCGCGCGGACAAGCACTCGGCGATGATGTCGTCGTCGGTTTTGTACGGAAATTTATTCTCGGACAATGCTTTTTTCCTGTGAATGCATTCCAGATCCGCTTGAGACAAAATCAGAGACACCTCGGACGGCGGTAACCAAAATGTAGAAAATACCAAATCTATTGAATTTCTTCCCTTAGATTCAGCGATAGACGGTAGCAAGATGCCAGTTGGCGGTTGTCTCTGAATACCGTTGACATCGCTCGATCGTTTGCTGCTAATTTCAGATTTCCGTTTCGTTCTTCGCCTTTCTCGTATCCTGTAATCCTTATCCGCTATCGATGACAATATCAGCGACTGCTTCCTGTTGAGTCTGTCCTTATTTTGATTTTTCAACGATTCTCGTTTGAATACTTTTTCTATACTAGCATCATCGCTCGCGTCCTCCACGGCAATGTTGGGGAAATTAGGCTTGTAAGTTTGTCTTCGTTGTGCAACATTTGTAAGTTTGTCGGTAGTAGACGTTGCATCTTGATTACCGTTACTTATCCGGTTGTTCGTAACATTTGACTCTTCGGCAAATGAGTTTTCTAACATTTCAAAGTTAAACTGCGTACTGTTTACTTCGACCGATTCCTTCGTGGTTGCGTTTTGTATCGCGGCAATTTCTTCTATAATTGAATTATTGTTCGACATAGTCGATAAAAGCTCTTCTTGAAGATTTGGAGTTGACGCTGTTGATACGTTCATCGTATCAGTTTCGTACATTGTGCTATTCACTGTGTTAATGTCCTCCATTCCTCTCATCTTTTCTATATTAATATCGTCGTTACTTAATCGCGAATTATGTCGCGTCCAATTAGAAAGTGTAGTCAATTGGGTACTAACTTCTTCGGTAACGTGTTCGTGACGGGAAATATTTGTCGGGTACGAATCTTCAGTTCCGCCAATACTCCTCTTCTCTCGCACCTCGGCCTGCGAGTAATCTAAATTCTGTTCACTGTCCTCGTTGTTGCCGTCATCGTCTCTATAGATACCGTCGTACTCTTTATCTGACTGTACAGATGTATCTCCTAACCATTTATTGCTATCGTGCTTCCACGTTCGATCTACGTTTTCCACATCGTCTTCATCCTGACCGACAACGGGATTGTGTTTTTTATGAGTCTTAAATTCATCCACATTTTCGTACACCGTGTCAGGATCGTATTTACCAATTTCCGCAAGTAAATTGTTATTTTTATGCTTGAAGATGCTATCATCTTTCTGATAAGTTTTGTGAACTTTCGGAGATCTTTCGGAGACGAGAGGCTGATCTCCGTAAGCCGTATCCGTGAGCCGAGAATGAGCGTCTAAATATTTATCCGCTTCTTTTCGCGGATCAATAGAATTGTTGAATTCCACCGACTTCCATTCTTCCGAGAAATACAACGACATTCCAGGTGGGCCAACGTGTTGGCTGAGTGCCAGAAGTTTTGTAGCAAGTGTCGAATTGAATCTCAATCGGCAGAGATCAGTGCGCCACGCCACGAGACTTTGATCTTTCATAAACTGATATTGTTCTTTGACCCCCTCGTAGTTTAAACAGTCGGCGGACCAATGCAGAAACCAGTCGTTACCAAACCCATCAACGGTGATCGACAATCCAGACATTTGTCCGCTCAAACTATCCACTATCTCTTTCTCGAGCAAAGGTTGTCCATTACGACCGTCAATGATTGTAGCTACGGTATAGTAATACGTGAGAAAGTCAACACCTATCTGATGCTTAACCATGAAATCCGGTATTTCGTCATCATTGTAATAACCGGGAATGGGAATGCTGATTACTTCAGAATTGGGAACGGTATAATTCCAGATAGGTTCGAACGTCGATCCGTTGTACGCTATAATTGTAGAATTGAACATAGCCGCGACAATGTCTTCTATTCCATCTGAAGTAATATCGATCAAAATTGGCGGCACTAACACACCCTTTCCCGCATTGTGATGGAGCTTTCGCAATTGCTGTAACAAAACCAACAAGATGAAACGATTTTTCTTTCACACAATCATTCAATGCAAATTTTACAACTATTACACATGATTACGTACCACATCACCATAAAATAAGTTAGCCTGGGACATTATATACAATCCTCCGCCCCCTTGCTGACTGCTCGTAGCTAGAACAAATATGTTCGATTCATCAGGATGCGCCATAATTTGCGGTGCTATGAACAGCTGTTCCGTATCTGGTAAATTGATATTGCGTATAATTTTTCCACTTCTTCCTGAGACTATGAGCACATTGCTTGCTTGGACACCATACCACGATTGCGTAGTATGTGACGCTATTACATCAGCAATACCGTCTCCATCTATATCGGCCATGAATCTCGCATCATAAACATCCAGAATTCTTTGCTGCTCTGTAGGTGTATCTTGAAGTGGAATTTCCCAGATGTTGGAACCATCATGGCCATTAATAGCCTGTAGTATTCCACCTCGTCCAGATATGACACAATCTTTGATGTTATCAACTGTTATTTCTACACTACAGTCAACAGAAAATATAGCATGGGCAGTCCAGTGTGTCCAAATAGGTTCACCTGTTTTACCATTTAGTGCTAACACACCACCTAGACATGGCGTTTGTTTTTCAAAATATCGAGTACAGATATATTCTGGAGCATCAATTGTATCCAGACCTAGAAAAATTGAAATTAATAATCATTTATTGTTTCAATCACTTGAATTATTAATTTAGCCATAAAATAACATTAAATATTCACCATAGAAATAAGCATCATATAATTGCTAAATCAAAATCTGTAAAAGAAACAAACAAATAAAAATAGCAAGTAACAATCACAATGCAAACCTAATACATAGAAAAGCAAAACTATTAAACTAAAACAAAAAAGAATAAAAACAACACATACATATATTTAAATAAAATAAACATGCTGATGAATTATACCTAAATCCCACAGTGTACTAAAACCCACAATGATATCTTCAATTCCATCTAAGTTGACATCATTGCTTCTAAGAGGTGCCTCTGAAGTTAATTTTGGCAATGATCTGGTCCATAAAACTTTTGATGAGAGCGAAGTACACGGGATAACTTGCGACGTATTAACAGAGTCTTTTAACTCGTGTGACAGCCAATTTTTTAATATAGTTAACGGCATTGGGAATATGTTCACAGTAAATATACAAAGTATAATTAAACCTAATATTACAATCAATGCTATCATCCCATAACACAGCGGCACAAAAAGGGCTTTGTATGGGACTCTATGAGTCTGAAAGTTACAAGACTTTTTGTATTTTCTGCGAGGTGCCATAAGGGGCCGCTTGACCCCGCCATCATCGTCCAATTTCAATCCACCGTTTCTTCCATCTCTGATAAACACTTCGTCGTCAATATCGGTGAGATCGTCATCGTCCGCGATGTTGTCTCTCACTGCCAATTTTGGTAAAGTCGGATATACCGCTGACATGTTGCTATTATTCTAAAACAGTGTAACGGTTGTATAATTAAAGAAACCGAAAACTTTTTGAACGATTACAAAGTAAACAAACGAAAACACAAAGATCAAATAATTGCCAAAAAATGTCGAATAGATCTTTATTTAAGTATGTATAACATAAAGTTACTTTTGTGCGAATAGAACTTTTCCAATTTTGGAAAAAAAAAATGTAAATCTTCTAGACATAAACTTTCACGGTTACTTACGTACTTACTACTATAATACTTTCGAAGAAATCTCCTATTAAAACACCTGTCAATTAAAGCTCCCGAATACTCGTAGCAGCCATATTGAAACTAACGTCAAAAGCATGAGAAATCATGGTTTGATCTTTTTATAGCTAGTAAGCTTTTGGAATAATCCACACTATTATGTCCGACTGTTATTCGCGAAAAATTGTATAAACTGTTTTTTTTAGAGTGATACATATAATACACTAAAAACCAAGGCTTTTCTTGCACGCTAAGATACCGATCACACGGAAAGATGTGATAATTTAGGGCCGTTACACACAAAATGGCATAGCTTGCCCATAGGAGACGACGTCAAATGCTCATTGGTCGAGACAATCTAATGTGTGACGACTTTTAGAAGTTGCCTAACTTCCCGTATGCGCAGAAGAAGATATCTTCTCTTTGAACAGTGTAAATAAAACTCTATACTGTTACTGTATGTATGTACACAACCGTATGTACTAAAATTGCACTTGTTTTGTAAATCGGAAGCGTCAACGGTACAAAGTACAAAACCAAACGCAAATACGTAAAATTAAAAAATCAAATTAAAGACGCCTCCGATTTGCATTACGGAACGCAGCAAATGTTTACGATATTCAAATCAAAAGATCAAAAGATCAATGAGACAACTTTGTTTTATGCTAACGTCAGCAAGACCTCATTTTCTTATTACTTTTTATCTAGTATTACTAATTTGAGAGTAGGATGAAAGAAAGAGAAATGAAAAAACCTGATACGACACCTTGTGATAGAAGAACACCAGAGATTCTAGATGAATGTAAGTGCTATTAGTTATCTTTTTGTTTATCGCAATAAATAACAAATGATTTATTTAAAAATTATTTTAGCTATATGTTGTTTATAGCTGATTCAGCTTCACATTATGAATGGGCCTGGGATGAAAGTTTTGTTAAAAGACTTGATTTGGCGGTTGTGCTTTCTCAGAAAAACACACAAGTTATATTTAATCCTGTATATAGTACAGGTACAGCTGTAATAAGAGGTGACAAACCACTTGAAAAAGGAAGACATCACTTTTGGGAGATTCAGATGATAACGGAACTATATGGCACAGCTGTGGTAAGTTACTACCTTTTTTTGGATTCATCTTAAAAAGATGCTTTATACAAAGAACTTGGTACAGAGATTTAGTGTTCAATAAGTTTCTATTTATAGTTTTTTTTGTTAGATGATTGGAGTAGGAACTGCAAAGGCTGTAACAGAACAAATCTCAGGTTTTTATTCTTTAGTTGGACAAGATTGTGAATCATGGGGTTTGTCATATATGGGATTTTTACACCATGATGGCAAAATCTGTAAATACGCGGCCCCTTTTGGTCAGAATGATTTGATAGGAATACATCTTGACACTTGGACTGGTACTTTACAATTTTTCCTCAATCGAAATCCATTGGGTATGTTGCAAATAAATTAATGATTGATTTCCAAAAGATCTATTTAATTTTTCTGAAAATTGAACTCTATGTTTCAAATAAATTAAAGATATGTGAAAGATCATTACAATTAAATGTTATTTCTGCTAATAATTTCTCAAGTTACTTCACTTAAAATTATTTGAAACATTTTTACTAAATTATATGAAGATCAGAGTAAAAATATAATTGTATTTCTTCTTTGCTTTTAGAAGTATTTTACTCTTTTTACAGGTATTGCTTTTACAAAACTGAACAATGTTACACTTTATCCATTAATAAGCAGTACCATAGCTGACTGCAAAATGAAATTAACTTATAGCATCTCGATGCCAGTGTCTTTACAAAGTGCCTGCTTAGAAGTTTTAACACCTTCGCAAAAGAAGATACTGTGGAAAAAGTTTCCTGCTTTGCGTCATCTTTGTCAGTTTGCTGACATGTTGCAGAAATCAAATGATGCTTGTAACATATGCTTATCCTTTTTTTGCTCCTCGATTGATCATGCACTTAAGTACAAATAAACAATAAAAAAAAAACCTTTTGGTACATTGCTCAGGAGAAATATTAAAATTTGACAATTTTTTAAATAGAAAACTTTTTCTTATGTATCTTAATACAGATACATTTACAAAAGATTCAAAATCGTTAAAAAGCATGTGATAAAAAGTATTTTACAATAAAATCATACTTTCTTAAGAACTTTTGCTTGTATTAAATTTTTGTTTTCATTATTAGATTTTTGCTTTCTACCTGACGTGGACTTGTTATTGATTTTTGTAGAAAATATAATAGCTTGTGCCCATCCCGCTAATGGACCCCATAATTCTCGTAAATAATTACTGACTTCGGTGTGAATTGTTGGTGTAACAGTTTTCTGCTTCCTTAAGTGTGGCAAATAATTTGCCTGTGCTATTTGAAAAATATGCGTGTCAATAGGAATAGCATTCAAGTGGCCTAAAGACATTAAACATATACAGTCAGCAACTTTTGGACCAATTCCTGGCAGAGTCATCAGCTGTTCTCTTGCAGTTTGGTAAGGAACATTATTCTCTTTTTGCAGATTTTTAAGCCAATTTTTCCCACCCAATACTGATAAACGTTCTGCTGTATTAACTATGTATGCAGCACGATATCCAAATTTTTCATTTTTTAATATATTTTCTACTTTCTTTTCCTTCAAAATTTCTATCGTTGGAAAATCATAATACTCCTTATTTTCAACAGAGCATATTTTCTGACCAAATAACGAACATAATTTTTCAACCATGCCTGATATCCTAAAACAGATGCAGTTTGATAAAGCACATAAAAATTTGAACTCTTGTACGTGCATATTTTATACCTTGTTATATTATTATTAGAGCTACATATAAATGAAAATACATTCTCTACAACATCTTGCTTCAAAATTCGAACGGCATTGGTTTCACTTAAACACTTATCAAAATGCGCGTCTACTTCCGTCCATTTTTTATAATGTTCATGTAGCGACACTGATAGTCTAAAGTATTCGGACAACACATTATCATAGTTTGCACCATCTTTTAAATTTCCTTGCACTGTATAAAACAAATGGTCTTTATCTTGACTCAAAGTCCAAACACATCCGTGAAAGACACCTCTGTAGCCAGAGTTATAAGTGTTCCATCTGAAATAATCTCGTTAAAACTTATAAATTAAAAAAAAAAACCTGAAAAAAAAGAAAGTATATAGTTTGATCTTACATTCAAATTATCAATCGGTGATTACACATACCTAAAACTTTGGCCACCGTGCAGGGTAAGAGCAAGATTCAGTTCCGTACGCAAACATGGGATACTACCCTGTTGTATTTTCATCTCGTATGTGCTGTACATTTTCAGTAATTTCAATGTTATTTTCTTGTATTTCGAGATAAAAATAAACAAAAAATTTCATATCTAAGGTAGTAAACAACAAAGATACCAATCGGGAGAGATATCACGATCGAGCATCCCTATTCTTGGTCTGATATCTCACTAGGAAGCATTTTCTACGCGCGCGCAGAGAATGAAAATTACCAAACAGCGCAGCGTGCGCGCACATTGCACGTTATATGCTTATATGTAATAGCTGCTGCGTACATACACACAGTTCTTAGTTGTGTGTTATCTTCTCACTATCACTCGCAATCCCGGCACACACACATGCGCGGAGCCACGACTCACAATTACAAAGTTTGCCAAGACGAAGTCAGTCTGATAATGAATTCTTTAATCGCATTGCGAAAGTATTATACGTATATATATCACTTTATCAATAAAAAATGAAATTAAAAAATTTGTACAACTTTCTTTTTTGTGAGAAGAAGATATTCACGTAATAAATAATATAATACAAAATTATACACTTATACACATTTTTCGCTTTTAATTTTTATTTCTAATAATTAAATAGAGTCAATGTTTTGTATATTTTGTAAATACATACAGTTGCATAATTTGTATATATCTACGATATTATGTCTCGCAGTGATTTTTATTTTGTCTCTATATTTTTATATTTTTTAAAGAAGCGCTATCAAAAAGTCTTGAGTATTCACAATCCGTTTTTATATTTAAGATAATAAATCTTGAATTCTATCTCAAGATGCTTTATGAGCTGTCTTATTGGCTACAGAGCATCTGAAGATGAACTTGAGACGATCTCAAATACAAGAGATTCGACTATGAATACCGATCCAAGAGATAGAACTTCTCAAGGATCAATACCTTCTCTTTCTCTGTCCCTACGTTCTCTCTAATAACTAGTGATATTCCAAATTCAACGAACTTTTTTTATATCTACAATTGTATATAATAATCCTACAATGTTTTTTGTATTACGAATGGACCAAATGCTTTTTATTTATAAGGACTGCATAAACAAAAAAAAAAACATAATTGAACGAGTTTTAATGCAAGCAAATAAATCATTTAACATATTTGGGACATTGTTGCAAAACCTTCTCTATTTTTATATATATTGTGTAATATATTATAATATATATATATATATA
>QVNW01003184.1:0-23660 GCA_014825475.1 Pseudomyrmex flavicornis
TTATGTCGATGACGAGTCTCCGAGTGCGCGATGTGGATTTCACGTTTCCCCTGATAATATCTAAGGTCAGTTTTTTTTTCAAGGAGCCGGGATGCGACGTCAAGTGGTGCAGTTATTTCCAGGTATAAATGTAATTATTAATTGAATATTATCTTCATTTACTTATAAAATTTTGATATAATTTATATAATCATATCAATTGATTTCTCAAAAAAAAAAAAGAATTATTTATATATTCAAACTTAGTTTTACTTAAATTACTAAGTTTGCAATTTCTCTTTGATTGTGTAATAGACTTTTCATATATATACTTGGGCTGCGATTATTACTGTGATCGCGATTACACCGATTCTGTTGTATTTGATGAAATCGCGTTGCAAATCTCAAAACAGATTTCACCTGCTTTCTGACAATTTTCTTTACATTTGGGGTATCTTCTGCCAACAAGGGCTTATAGGTATTACTAATATCATTAGAAAAAATATTGAATGTGTGTGTGTATCAAAATGTAAAACAATAAGTTATAAAATATTTCCCTATAAAATAATCATTAAACGTTTTACAATAATAATTCACTTTATATTCAACTAATCAAAAGTCATAAAGTTTATGTGTATATAAAATATATGTAAATTGTGTGTAATTATGTAACTTACAATTATAATTTTGATTTTGTACTTTAGAATTTCCAAAATGTTCATCAATGCGAATTGCATATTTCACGATATTTTTAACGGCAGTACTGATAATGGCGCATTATTCAGCGGCATTAGTTAGTTTTCTGACGTCGTGCACTCCTGTTCTGCCTTTTCGGTCAATGGACGAATTTCTTACAGACGGTACTTACAAATTAGTAGTTCAACGTGCCGATTACAACATATTTGTCGTGAGTTCATATAATAATCAACATTCTGACTAATACTTCTGTCTTTCAAACAATCACAGTAAGGGTGCATATGACACACATCGTAATACTAACAATAAAATAGTGCAACATCTAAATATAATATCTGCCATTTACTTCGATATGCATTAAGATATTCATTGCAATAAGTTTTATATTACAATAAAATTTTGTATTTCAGATTTCGAACGAATCCTTCTCGAAACAAATGATGAAAGTAATGAAAAAAGAAAGCGACCTGCCGTCGTCCGTAATCGACGGTTTCATGCAAGTACAATCAATATTGTCGTAAAATTAAAGATATTAATCGTTATATAATTGGTATATATAATTTATTCGTTACACGCACTTCCTAGATATGTACCGAAAAAGTTGCTTATTTGGTGCTGAACGCTTTGAAGGAAAGTGTGGAGATAAAGATTCCATGTAAACTATCTAGTGTTAGCACGGAAACAACAGATAACTTAGGAATGGTTCTTTCTAAAGACAACCAATATACAGGAGTAATAAATTATCAGTACGTATCATAAAAAATGTACTCACATTTTATCATATATATTTTGCACATTTGTGCATGTTTAATTTTCTCTACAGAAATGTAGTATTCTTTATTATTATTGATACGATCAAAATAATACTTATTTTGAGTAAAACAATCACTTGAACAAATCTTTTATTAAATTTGGGCCATCAGTATTGAACAATGTTTTTACTTAAAACAAATTCTTTGGCCGTAAGAAACTTCTGTGTTCTTTAATTTAAAAAATCTTCGTATTTGTCATTTTAAATAACAGATATCGTGTGTTTTAGTTTACAGAAATTTTTGGATAACGGCATAATGATGCGCTTGAAAGATTTGAGATTTTTCATGCAAACAAACGAAAATAAGGCTTACGAACCAGTTCATGTAATTAACGTAATCCCAATACTGGCAATTCTCTGCGGAGGCATAATATTAGGTGTTGTTATACTACTTATAGAAGTAATTTATTATTTATTAATACACGGAAAATAAAATGTATTTCATGAGTCATCTTTATCGTTCAAGTAAAAATCGTTTGTGAAGAGTTGATAATCAAAATTATTTCAAACTCACGATTCTACGTACTATATTTTGTGCCTAAGTAGTAACAGTTAGTAGTAATAGTAACAGCTTCTATGCATTTTAAGATTATTTAGTGTTATGAAGAAAATAAAAAATATATAAAATGTATTAACAGCAATAAATAAGGATGGAAAAAAAGTGAACATACTTGTTTCTTCTCTAGGAGATTCTAATCCTTTTTTTTTGCAGTTTGTTTTCTTCACCCTCGCACAGTCGGAAAACTTCTGTTTTGTACACACATCCCAGCATTATCCTCGCATTACTCAATAAAAAACATATTTGTTTCACTTTGCACAAAAATTTTACATATTTTGTTGATTTCTAATAGTTCTTTGTGTTGTCGCATTCAGCGACGACATAAAATGAAATTGCTTTCTAATTTTCTAATGGAACTGATGTCATTCGCTACGCATTTGTGGAATGTATCTATTGTCGGTCTTATATAAATTAAAATGTGCACTTCCCACATTAACACGACAGGATCGTATTAAGAAATATAGGCCGAGGCATATGTGCCTGGAGATTTTGAAATTTGTTGACATAAATTGCAGAAAGACAGAGCGGAGATGTCATTATGCGCTATTATACTTACATTCGTACCGTATATCCTTCTCTGAATGATTCACACGGTAATCTTATCGGTAATAAACAAAAAAAATCACATTTAAACAGTATCTACAAATTTATCAGAATATGTATTGTTGCGCATTACAATATCAAATTATTCCATTTTACTGGGTTGGACACAAAACAATTATATACTTTGCCTTTTACTTCAGCTAAAGATCTTCCAAATATTTTCTATTACAATTCTGTCTATTTCCCGTTACGCATTTACGTCCCTGCACTTACCTCTGCAATGTTCAGTAGAGAAATATTTGTTTCACTTCGCAGAAAGTTTACTCATTTAGTCAGTCTCTATCGGTTTCCGTCGCGCGCTAATACAAACTCTTGTCCGATCTTTTAGTTGACGATAAAATGAAATTATTTCATCCGATCTGTTTAATGTATCCAATGCTATTTTTTGATTTTGCGAATTCGAAAACTCAAAGTATGCATCTTAACTTCGACGACTTCGTCGAAGGAATACTCGATATTCGAGAATTTTATGCCGCTGCAACTGTCATATTCGCTCATCCCGGAGAGTACGGTGCATATGGAGGTCTGTCCTAATGTCAGAATATTTTTCGATCAATCAGAAAATATCAAGTTTATCGAGATAACTTTTTTGCAATTGTTGTAGATTTATCAATCACGCACTTGGTGCATACTTGTTCGAAGTTATTGCACAAGCACTACGTAATGACTTTGAACGTGCACTTCAAGAGAATGTGGAGATCTCTCAGATATCATAATCAAATAGTGCAGCCTATTGTTGTTGCTATCCCACTCTCGAGTCATTTTTGGAATTTAAGGAAGCAACTAAGACCTATCCTATGTCTTTTCCATCGTGGTTTGTGCTGTTTCTCTTTACACCCGGCAACGATACGCACGATCATTGCCACTATCCGATAGGCAATCCGTTCAACTTGCGATTCGACACGCAGATGCTAGTATTGTGTCACAATGCGAGTATTCTGCAAGAATGATACTCGATTAACGGCAAGACCACGAAGATCTTCGATATAGCAAAATGGGAAAATCACAGATTCATTCCTTTGACAACACTATCTCTTTACGATCGCAGAAAGGATCTGGACGGAACTGTTCTGCGAACCGTCACAGTTAAAGTGCGAAAAAGCATTTTAGTAATTAAAATAAGTAACATATAAGAAATATTACAAAAAGTGCAAAGTTTAAGTGTTAAAAAATGAAATTAATTAATTATTATTCATAGATGTGTACATAATGTTTTCAAATAGAAATATTCTTTATGTAAAAATTGATTTGATCGAATTTAGGACATGCCGATATCGAGCAAATACGCCGAAAAATCCGAAAACTTCTTAGCCAAAATGTTCGAAAAAGTAATGGAGGAGCTTACGCAATCTCTTAATTTTACTCTGGATATCGTATCTGACATGGAGTGGCATGGTGTATGGAATGATGAAAATGAAACCTGGTCCGGGGTGATGGGTGAGATAGTGTCGGGTCGCGCGGATATCGCCATTGCCATTATGTCGATGACGAGTCTCCGAGTGCGCGATGTGGATTTCACGTTTCCTCTGATAATATCTAAAGTCAGTCTTTTTTTCAAGGAGCTGGGATCGTGTGACATCAAGTGGTTTAATTATTTCCAGGTTAATTATATTAAATATTGATTAATGTAGTTAATTAATATTATCTTTATTTGCTTATACAAGTTTTTATAATTCGTATAATTATATCAATTTATCTCTCAGAAGCAGAATTATTTATATACACACTTAAGTTAGTTGAATTACTAAGTGTGCAATTTCTCTTTGATTGTGGAACAGACTTTCCATATACACACTTGGGCTGCGATTATTACTGTAATCGCGAGTACACCGATTCTGTTGTATCTGATGACATTGTGTTGCAAATCTCAAAAGAGATTGCAATTGTTTTCTGACAATTTTCTCTACATTTGGGGTATCTTCTGCCAGCAAGGTCTTATAGGTATTACATATTTTATTAAAATATATATTAATAATATGTATGTATGTATATGTGTGTGTGTACATCAAATTTTAAAACAATATTTTAGAAAATATTTTTCTATAATATTTATGAAACGTTTTCTATAATATTTATGAAACGTTTCACAATATGCTTCATTTCATATACAACTGTTCAAAAGTCAAATAAAGTTATGTGTATATAAAATATGTAAATGTTATATAAAATTATATATAAAACTTACATATAGAAATTTAATTTTGTGATGTTCAGAATTTCCAAAATATTCATCAATGCGAATTGCGTACTTCACAATATTTATAACATCAGTACTAATAATGGCGCATTCTTCAGCGGCATTAGTTTGTTTTCTGACGTCGTGCACTCCCATTCTGCCTTTTCGAACAATAGATGAGTTCGTAAACGACGGTACTTACAAATTAATAGTCCCACGCGGCGATTCCGATTACATAATTGCAGTGAGTTTTATCGAAGATGACCATATTATCATTATTTGATCATGTTTACAAGAAGATTTTGCGTTTCAGACTTTGTCGGAATCTTTCTCGATAAACATGATGAAGATAACAGTTGATCGCGCCGATTACAACATATTTGTTGTGAGTTTATGTAATAATCAACTTTCCAATCATTACTTTTGTCTTCCAAACGATCAAAGTTAGGGCTAGTGCATATGACATATCGTAATACTAAAGTAATGCAATACTTAAATATAATAATGTCTGCCATGTAATTCAATATGTATTCAGATATTCATTGTAATAAGTTTTACGTTACAATAAAATTTTGTATTTCAGACTTCGAATGAATCCTTCTCAAAACAAATGATGAAAATAGTGAATAATGCGATCTGCCGGCGCCCATAATCGACGGTTTCATGCAAGTAAAATCATTATTGTGGTATCAATATGTTGTAGAATTAGAAAATTCAATTGTTATATACTTATTATTTATTTGTTTACGCACTTCCTAGATATGTAACGAGAAAGTTGCTTATTTGATACTGAACGCTTTGAAGAAAAGCGTGGAGACAAAGATTCCATGTAAACTATCTAGTATTAGCACAGAAACAATAGATAACTTGGGAATGGTTCTTTCTAAAGACAACCAATACACAGACGTAATAAATTATCAGTATGTGTCATAAAAATTATACTCACATATTATCATGTATATTTTGCGCATGTATGCATGCTCGATTTTTCTTACAAAAATATATTATCGATACAATCAATAATACTTATTTTAAGTAAAACAATCACTGTTGGACAGAGCTTTTTTTTATGAAATTTGAGCCATCAGTGGTGAACAATGTTTTTACTTAAAACAAATATTATTTCGGCCGTAATAAACTTCTGTGTTCTTTAATTTAAAGGATCTTCGTATTTGTCATTTGAAGAAACAGATATCGTTTGTGTTTCAGTTTACAGAAATTTTTGGATAACGGCATGATGATGCGCTTAAGAAATATGAGATTGTTCATGCAAGCAAACGAAAATAAGGCTTACGAACCAGTTCATGTAGTTAACGTAATTCCAATACTGGCAATTCTCTGCGGAGGTATAATATTAGGTCTCATTATACTAATTATAGAAGTGATTTATTATTTATTACTACACGGAAAATAAAATTTATTCGAGGAGTCATTTCTATCGTTCAAGACAAAGCCGTTTGTAAAGAAACGGCAATCAAAACTATTTGAAACTCACAAGTTTATTTGCTGTACACAAACTGTACTTTTTTCCCAAGTAGTAACAGTTAGTAGTAAGAGTGGCAGCTTGTATGTGTATGTAATGTTGATAAGAAAATAAAAAAATAGATAAAATCTATGAAACAGCAGTAAATGATGTAAAAAAAGAAGAACATACTTGATTTTACTCCAAGAATTCTAATGCTTGCACTTTACTTCACTCTCGCACAATCGCCCATTTTGATCCTTAAGATGTCGAATAGATACGCGCGGCAGCTCGCGATATTCTCCTATAAAAGCGCGAAACAAGTAATAGTAATTTTATTATTATTCATATTAATAATCTAAAGAGATGTACTTACTTGTACATAAAATACAAAGTTTTTCACCGTTTATTGTTGCATTCCTGTTTTTTTTTAAACACGCACAATCGTTGTGCTTAATACGCGCGTATGACGTTATATTTCTCGCGCACGTCTAACGGAAATGCGCGACAATTGCGTATTACCGCGAACACTCGAAACTTTGCGACATACTACCGATATTTGCGCAAGACGACAATAATTGCGAGAAATGCGAAACAATTTGAACAAATGAGTTCTGCTTCGCGTCAGCCATAATTGCCCGGCAATCGAAACACGCGATATCTCGAAATATCGAATCGACGCGGCAGAGTACCGAACTAAATCAATCAGGAAGATAACATTTTTAATTCACTCGGTTGTTTCGTGTAGTTCACATTATGCACAAAAAACATATGTAGATATCGCGTAGTGCTAGTGGAACACGTAAAATGCGCTCGCGACTGTTTTCAGGCTTCAACAGTAAATTTTGCTTTGATTTTTAAAGTCAAATAGAAGTATGTAACAAGTTTTACTTTCTACGTTTTCTACAAACATCGCTGTTATTACATCTGTAATTAAAAATTAAGTTTTTGCACTCAAACTGTGTAAAATTCTGTGTTACAGAAGATATATATATATATATATATACATATATATTAAAAAACATTTCCAAAAATCATCCAGATAACACCTTTCAGATAAGAAATATCGAATAATCTTAATTGTCTTTACGAATGGTTTTCGTGTACAAGAGACTCGTGAAATAATAGACACTGCATAATAGCAAAAACGTGACAGTGTATTTCATAAAAGCTTGAGTAAAATACATATTATGCAGCTGTGAAGCATATCTGCCTAATTAGAATTATTCATAAGAACTTTTCACGTTATAATAAAATTTTTTTTTTTGTATTATACACATATAATAAGTACACACCTGTATATTTATTATACATGTACAATACGATCGACGTATAAACTTTGACCTTTCTGTGAATTTCGTATCGTTTATAAATTATACATAAAACACCTGTTTTGTACACACATACATATACACACACACATATATATATATATATATATATATATATACAAATGCAGGAGTTTTATAAATATATATAAACGGTCAGAGCTGCCGTGCATCATCACGAAATCACAAAGAGAAAGAAATGCGAGAAAATCACTTTCCCGCACGGAGGGAAGTAAATTTTCACAAGTTTTATAAGCGACGCGATTTTTTTGTTTTTTTGATATCATATGCTTTTTATGTCACAAATTTCTCCGCTTCTCTCTTATCGTGGTAAAACCGGACGTGATATAAGGGAGATGTTGAGAATTTTCTTCCAACTGAATAAATACACGATGTAAATTTTTCCTCCTGAGATATTATATCTCTCTCTCTCTGAAAAATTTCTCAAGATATTCAAGATCTCCGAACTCCGCGATTTTCAAAACTTCGTTTCGAAGGACTCGAAGCGTAAAAACAAGAGACATCTCAAAAACAAAGCTTATAAATATTACAAACAGATACATCAAAACGTTTTGATCTTCCGAATTTTTGGAGAACGATTTATCTCGCGTGCGTTCCTGAAACACACACGTTACAAAGTCCAATTCAACAAGAAAACGCAACAGACAACATAGCCAACCAACACACGCGTATCGTGGATACAAAAAAACAAAGTTATTATTAGCAAACGGAGTGCGCAAAATGTGTCGTTCGTACACGTCGCATTTCGCCTCTCTCATTGCGAATCGCACGAAGATTTCGAAGACTTCGCGGCTCCGACAAGAAAACTTCAAAGATTTTAGATCTCTGTTAGATCAATGCTTTGTAACGCGAGCGTTAAAAAGCAATTTTCAACGAGCCAAAAGTGTTTCGACGTCCAAAAACTTCCGGGAGCAAAGATTGAAGCGGCTAAAGATGTAAAACTTTGAGAAATCTGTAGATTGGATTTTACACGGCTAGACTTTTTCAAAACAATGAGACTAAAAAATATCGTGAGTACTTGGATATTTGTTTTTTTTTTTTGTTTTTTTTTGTTTTTTGTTTTTTAAGGTTTACACATTGATCGATTATTAAATATATTTAGCTTAAATATATTATATATGTCTTTACGGACACTTAGATGCTTAAGCTTTCGAAGAGTGCGTATGTTTTTTTTTTTTTTTTTTTTTTTTTTTTTTTTTTTTTTTTGAATTTTTAAATTGTCGTTCAATTGTTAGGTGCGCGAGTACACGAAGAGGAACCTTTTGAAACGTCAGGGCGAGGACACACAAATGCTGCTCTAAAGACTCTTTGACCAATCCATTTCATTCTGGAATCCGATTCCGTCTAATTTTTGCGTGTTTTTCGCAAGATCTGACGACGATCCACGCGAAGGAGCTAATGAAATTTTTCCAGTCAGCAGAATTATGCTTCCGCCTCTTAGGAAAAAATCTCGAACGCTAAGTCTCACTCAGGTTCAAAGCTAAACAAACGCGTAATTAAATATCTTGTTAAACTCGTGTGAAACATCGCGACACTACACTCTAAATACTTTCGTATTCACGTTCGTAGACGTACAGTAAAATTACAATAATATCGCAAATACACGTCGCATTTAAATCGACGTTGTTTTCTCAGCATTCAACATTTATATCGTGATTACTTGGAACATTGGAAGCATTTTTAATTTTTCTCATTATTTCTTCTTTTCTTTTTATTTTTTCTTTACGTTGAAACATTCAAACAATATAAATTGCGTAGTACGACAAGGAGTCACGTCTGAATGGTTGTGAAGGAATTGTGTTGAGGAAAGCGGGACGCGTCGTATATTAGAAGAAAATTAACCGATCCCACGGACAAAAGACAAAGCCGTTTAAAATCTACACATCTGCCATTCAGATCGAAATATCTTAAGTCCCGTATTATTTTATTAGCCGTAGCCCGTTATATTACACATTAGAGCTGAAGTTTAATATCGAACGAACGGAAATGTTCGAGAAGAAGAAGCGCCGACGCGATGGCCGTCTGCGTATCAAGTGCGTATATATCTCCGGCGTTTTTTCTCTCAGCACCAAGACGCGAATGTTTAGAGAGAAGTATCTTGCGCGCAAAATATGTAAAAAGGGGGTTTTTGTTTTTGTTTTTGTTTTTGTTTTGTTTTTTTTTTTTGTTTATTCGCGGAGAATTCCCCTCTTCTCAGGATGGAAGACTTATGTTTTTGCGATGTCCATCGGCGATCCCAAATGCGGCGCCGTGACGTTCGCCGTGGGATTGGGAGCGACGATCGGCGGACCGCCGGGGCTCACAATGGTGGGCGGAATTGCTGGTTTGACGAAACGATCCGACGTGCGCCTGCTGGACGGTGCCACGATGTGTCCCTGTTCCAAAGATATTCGCAAATGAATCAATATTAACTACTGTTCTTTGTTCGTCCGATCGGCGGGCAATGTCTGGATGTCAATTAAAAAAACAAATTCCGAGAAGATTGTTACGACGTTAGAAAAGCAAATTATGTAAATATTCAATCAATTAACGGATTCTCTACGTGATAATTTACCCCTGACGGAGGCGATGAGCTGGCGAACGGAGGAGCAGTTGGCTGACCGCAGGCGTGACACCGGCCGAAACCCTCTCTGGACGTAGAACCTAGCACGTTAACACCTAATGATAGAACGCTCACTCGCATAAATCCGCTAAACATCGATAAGCATGCATTCAGCACGAAAGTGTTTATTCTAGTTGTTTTTCTGCCGCGATACGTCCGTCAATCAAGTTCACAAATTTCATTCAAAACAATGGGACGATTTTATCTCAGCGTTATTATCGGCACAACGTGACCGGACAAATATTACGGCCATCAATCATGATGATCAGACATTTGAAAAAGATCGCGACATTCGATTCAACATGCAATGTAATTCATTATGTTCTATATATGTTTATCTAACATTCGACATGCAGAAATGTATATTTTATAAAAATTACTTATGACGTATATACATGTAGGTTGGATAGTTTTTATACTTCAATATATTACAAGTGCATCTACACGTGCATTTTCATAAAAAAAAAAAAAAAAAAAAAAAAAAAAAAATGAGGAACTAGGAGAAGGATTGTAGGGCACAGGACTGGACACCGTGCGAGTCCTTACGTTTCCTCCCGACATCACAATTTCGTTATAGTGCCGTTCTTCTTCCATCTCCAAGCTGCGAAAATCGTGTCTGTGATATACCAAAGGTAAAATCTCTCTGTGATATATCAAAGGTAAATCTGTCGATTGCGCATTTTAACGCAGTTGTGCCGCAAAAGAGAGAGAGAGAAAAAGCCACAAGCAACTTCGTATCCTTTATACAGCTAAATTTAAACGTCCAAATAGATCACAGATTTGGATAAGCGCGCGAATCCGACGTTGCTATATATTTCGCGACAACTGACCTGGATTCAGATTCCGAAAGGTGTCTACATAAGGCTTCACGGCGTTCCACCTCCAATTGTAGCTTCCTCTGCAGTCTAAGATTCTCCTCGCGTATTTGCTTCTCCTCGTTAACGTATCGCTTCATCTTTTCCGTATCTGCCGAACGAGAAAAATTGACATTACTCACCTTTGTACCGAGCTAACTTCTCTGTTTGACTCGAGGATTGATAAAATCACGTCTCTTACGTTCTTGTTGCGAAATCAGCAGAGTGTGCTTTAATCGGGCGACTTCGCTTCGCAGTGTTTGAATGTGCGTGCTCAGATTCGTTGCGGTGTCACCGTTGTTGATCTCTCTGGGTGACGTGGGATCAGAGACCGGTTGATCCAACTTGATCTGCAACATCCGCTTTTCGGCCTCCAGTTTGTCCATCCGTTTCCAAAGCTTGTTCACCAACGCCTCCTGCTCCTGCTCCAATGTATTCTCCAACTCGACCTTCTCACGTCGCAATTGTTCCAGATTACTCTGCTTGGCCAGTGTCTCCGCCTCAAGCTTCTCAATCTTTCTCATCAGCTTGTTCACCAAGCATTCTTGCTCTTGTTCCAGCGTCTGTTCTAGCTTGCACTTTTCCTGTCGCAATTGATTCAGCTTCCTTGACAAATCGTTGGTGAGACATTCCTCCTCCTGTTCGTAATGATGCGCCAGAGTCTCTTTCTCCTTTTTCAAGGCCTGAATTTTCTTAAGCAAGGTGTTGCTAATGAATTCTTCTTCTTGTTCAGCTTTTGCTTGCTGTAAAATATGGAACAAGTATAGAAAAGTCTTATACAAGTATGTCTCGCTTGCAACAAAAGAAAATAGCAACAAAGTTAAAAATTTTAATGCAAATCCTGCGTATTATCTGCTGTTATCGAACTATTAGTCTTCTGATGAAGAAGCGGGAGGGAAAAAAAGAAAGAAAAGATCGACTTACTATGATAACAGATGCCTGGCGTAGGCCACGATTCTCTTCCTGCAGTGCCTTCACCCGCAGCTTGTACGTTTCCAGTTCGACCTTGAGCACGCGGTTGTGCTGCTGCAGAGACTCGATGCGCTTCTGCAGCTGTTCGCGTGTTACCGGTGACGGCGGCATCATGATCGGTCCGCCGTCGATCGAACTCGAGTCACTCTCGGACGCGCTATCGCGATCGGCCATGTTTTCCTCTCGATCCAGCAACGACAACGATAACGAGGAGAGCGCGAAAACGACGACTAGAAAAGAATCGCAGCGGTCACAGCCGGCCGCTGCTCATATCGCACGTAACTCTCTGGTGGTACAATCTCGCTCGCGCGATTTCCCGGACGCCGGGTGTTCGAAATATCAACGATCGCTCGATCGCGCGCAACTACGAGCACCAGTTCAACTCGATCTCGGAACCGATTGCGCGACGCAAGAAGACTCGAAGACCTGACGCGACGATTATCGGGCGACGGACATGTGCTTCGTACGCGAAAAGCGCACACAGAACAAAATCAGCTGTTTGCACTGCCTCTCGCTAGCCGCTACTATTTGCGACGGTAAAACAGTGACCTGGTTGGCCGCGTTCTTCGCACATGCGCGTCGAATCACACTTGACAGTTTCGCCCAACCTTGCCATGCAATTCACGCGATAAAGAGTTGATATGTTTGTCAATGAGCGAGTGATACTTTACTGCGATTAAAATGATAAAAAATTTCTCCTACTCCAAAAATTGTCGACACTATCCCGACAATCGGCATCGATATCTTCACCTCACTAGATAAGAAGTTACTAGTCACTATGTGTGAGAGAAAAATAGCGTTTCCTCCTCTGTTGCCCTTCTCTTTTGACTGCTATTGGCTGCATCCAGAAGCACAACTACTGAGCAGCTAAATAACAATTCATTGGTTGAATTTAAAGTAAGAACCAATTACATTCGATTGCTACTAGATGCAGCCATTGGCAGGTCAGTGACGGCCGAGATAAAACTTCGCATGGAAGGAGAACCATTCCTTTTTGTATGGTTCGATTTAGTTTTTGTCAGTGTACACACACGTGCTTGTTCCGGCAAGATTTTATAAATGAAGAGAGAAGAGTAATATTGTTGTTTCTGCATATGTATTGAAGACAATGCATAAAGAAAATTTAAACAAAGTCGAGGGAAAGCCGGTAATTCATCATATACCAATTATATCATAATTGCTAGATGTATCAAAAACTTCAAAACTAGGACTGAGAAAATGAAGATCATAAACTTATGTATAAACATATGTAAAATGAAAGGATTTTTTAAATATATTATTTAATGTGTCTTCAGTTTTTAACGAGTCTTTAATATACTTATACCTTTGCAACAACAAAAATTAGATTCATTTAGATTAAGTTAGGTTAGAGTCACTGCAAATTGGATGGTGTATGGATGTTTAAGCCACAAAAAAATCGAGTCAAGCTATGTAACATCTTTGCAGACACCAGAGATGAGTGACAACGCCAACATGAGTGATAACTCTAACATAAGTGATGACAGTGAAGGAGAAATTGTGTCTAAACATCATTCAAAATTGCTCAAAGCTGTGGAAAAGCTTGACAAAGGACAAAGGTACAACTTAATAAAGAATAATGAAGAAGATAACAGATGGATATTAAACAAATGAATACTTGAATCTTTGATTGTTTTTTTTGTAGAGTAAAAAAGGCAGAAAGAAGTGAACCTACTCTGCAGGTTTCAGAGTTTCATTTGGTAAAAAGCGCGATAACTGACAAGGATGCAGTACACCCACAAGATTTGGCCAAATCTTTAGGACAGAAGGGATATCAAAGCAATATTACCAAGAAGCTGAGATATCTCCAACAGAAGACAAAAGTTCTTTCAAAGCCATTAGAAAAACCAGCTGCTGAAAGGGTATTGTGTTTCTACTTGTATTAAAGTTTTTTCAAGTATTGAAGTTTGTTTTATATATAATCAAGTATAAAACTGGCTCATTAAAAGATGTCTAAACATTCTGTTTGTAAAATATATGTAAGAAATGGTTTGAAAGAACAAGAAAAATCATAAAAATGTTAATCTTCTAGATAAAAAGGACAGTTGGTTTTGAAAGTACTAAAAAAGATTTGCAAAAGTGGAATGCCATAATTGCTAAAAATAGAACAGCCGATCAGCTTTCCTTCCCATTGAAACACATAGGCGAGATAAAGGAATCTCCCACTGCAGAATTTCTAAAAAGATTTAGAGTGAAATCCGATCTGATGACAAAGTTGGAAGAGATAGATAAGGAAAATGGCATACAGACAGAAGAAAAAGAAGAAGAAAATTCAGACAAGAAGTTCAAAGTGACAATGAAAGAGTTGATTCTGAAGAGAAAGGAAGCTGCCAGGCAAAGAGCACAGCAGGTATGAAAAGATAACATATACAAATCATAGTAACTATTATTTAAGAAAGATCCTTAATGAGAATAAGAAATATAATTTACCTATAAATAAAATAAATATTTTTTTAAAAATTGAAAGTTTAAGAGCTTACAATTTTTTAGTCATACAAAGAGGCGAAGGCATCTCGTCAGCGCAAAATAAAGAGCAAAAAGTTCCATCGTATTCAGCGAAAGCAGATAGTTAAAGAGCAAATAAAACAGTTCAAAGAATTGGAAACGACTGATGCGCAGGCAGCCTTAGAAAAATTGAATCAATTGGACAAAGTTCGCGCGGAAGAGAGAATGACTTTGAGACACAGAAACACAGGCCACTGGGCCAAAAATAAACAAATCAGAGCCAGATATAACAAAGAAGTGAGTTTTTTCCGATTTGTAACTTGAGATTTTGTTTACAACTATTTTGATACAGAGACGATAACAACAATGTAATCTGTTTAGGTTCGACAAGAACTTGCAGAGCAGCTTTCGATCAATAAGGAATTAACGCAGAAAGTGAAGAGAAATGATAGTGAAACCGAGGATGAAGATGAAAAAAATGAACCCCCTGCAAATCTAAATAACGACAACGATAATCCTTGGACAAAAACTGAGTCTGATGTCGAAAACTTTATTAAAAGTTATCGACAGTACTGGACAGAAAAGCATCAGAAGGAAGCTGAACAACAATCAGAAACTAAACAGCAATTAAATTCTGATGAAAAAGGTACATATTGTTTGTATATCAAATTTTTTTTTTAATTTTATATTGCTTTTTTTCTATTTCTGTTAAAAATCTCATTTTTTATGATACAGATAATGTAGATACAGATAATGTAGATACAAATAATGTAGATACAGATAATGTAGATACAAATAATGTAGATACAGAAAATGTAGATAATACTGCTAACAAACAACATACAAAATCAAAACGCAAGCGTCAGCGAGATAAGAGCGAAGATGTAGAGGCTGAGCAAAAGTCGCAGTCTTCTTCTAAAAAAGGTATTATTTGGAAATTTCTTTTGTTTTATTTCATATATATGTATATTATATATATGTTTTATTTTTTATTAAAAAAATATTTTTATATCTACTGATCACAAAAGATTTAACATGTATTTATTGCAGAATCAGAGAAAAAGAAAAAGGTGAAGAAGATAAAAGAAACAGTTACAAAGTCCAAACGTGAATCGAATTCTTCCGTTGTTAAGAACAAAACAAAAAAACGCAAAAAGCCGGAGAAAGATGAAGAAGAGGAAGACGATTACTTCCCAGATCTCGAATTTGCTAACACGAAACGAAAAGTTACTTTTGATGAGCCTTTGGAGGAAACAACCGGCAAAGACAGCGCGCAGAACGATAGATATCTGACAAATGTGAAAATAACAAAGAATCTAGAAGAGGAAGTGACAAAAAAAGCAAAGAAGAAAGAAGCGGAGATAGATCCGAACAAGTATTTGAACATCAAGCCGAAATACTTACACACGCAACTGCCGGACATTGCTACAGGTGAAGAGGAGGAGAACAGTGAACCGGATGATGATGAAGAAAGACGCAAAATAATGAGCGAGGCGTTCGCCGACGACGACGTTGTCGAGGAATTCAGAAAAGAGAAGGAAGAGGCGGAAGTATGTAAATCAATTTTACACTTTGTTATTTTTACATTAAAAACTCTTTAAATACTAATTATGTTGAATAATTTTAGAATAAAAATGCGCCGCAAGAACTCGATCTGAAATTGCCCGGATGGGGAAGCTGGGGAGGACCGGCAGTAGAGGAAAATAAAAGGAAGAGAAACAGAAACAGAAACAAAAGAAAGAGCAAAATGATCATAATGAACGTCCCCAAACAAGCGCCGCGCAAGGAAGAGAACAAGGGCCATTTGATCATCTTCGAGAACGAAAATCAGAAATTGAAGAAACATCTCGTGGACGAGTTGCCGCACCCGTTCACGAAAGTCGAGGACTTTGAAGCGAGTCTCAGAGCTCCCATCAGCAGAACCTTCGTCGCGGAGAACGCGCATTTACAGTTGATCAAACCGACAGTGACTACCAAAATCGGACACGTGATCAAGCCGATGGACGAAAATGTTTTGGTGAAGAAGCCGGTAGTGAAGAAACAAAAGCGGAATCTCGCCGCGAAGAACGACAAAAAGAATGCCGCCGGGAAACGACACAAAGTAAAAAAGTCTGTGCCAAAAGATTAACTCTGTCATTTTCACAAGTATATATGTAAAGTTTAATGGTAATATTACTTATATTACATACCGGTGCTGTATATAACTTATTTTACACACACAAAATCAGGCATTATAAATTTTATAGCAAACACAATATACAAATCTTTACATAAATTACAAGCTGCAAGGAATGCAAATGTTGCATCAATAATATCTCAATAATTATCTTAATAATGAAGCTGCAATTTCATATGTAGATATTATTACACCGCTGTAAACTTAAAAAAATGACGAAGCCTTTTCGTTTATAACGTTTTTTTAATTCCTATTGAACTGACCAAATTCGCATTTGGTCAACTTGACGGCTACGATTCGTCGTTGTTTTTGATCCCGCTGGCGCGATACTGACGTTACTAACCGCAAACGCGTCAGCGCCCATCTTAGCGGCGGTCGGCAATGTTTGGAGTTTCGCTTTGACGTCGCCTGGAAGCGCCACATCGCAACGCGTCGAGACGACTTGGACTGGCGGCGGCGCAGCGTGCTTGGCAGCACCGGCAAAAGTCTGTCCGTCAGTCAGTATGCTTCCGTAATCCGTCGTGGTGCGTGCTAAGCGATCTGCAAGTGTGAGCTCGAGACACCATCGAATAGTCGTTTTGATCAAATTTATTTCGTGTATTCGTAGTTTTTCAAGTTGATCGGTGCGTCGCGAAAGAAACGTAACACGTTACGGAGTCGCGGGGAACGTAGGCTGGAGAAAGACACGGGGAAACACACGTCGCGTGAACCGCGAAAACCTCTCGTGAACGTGTTCACGGCCGCGGACGGCGAGAAGAGGATGGCGGAGACCAACAACGACGACTGCGCAGACACCCAGTTCTTCGAGGGTGTTGAGAAGCTCCTCGAAATCTGGTTCACCAGCTCGAAGGGTCTCCAGCAGCATCAGGGTGATCTGCGTCAGATACCGCGGTAAGTAATATCGGCGACTAGCCGGCGTGTCCCGCCTTCTTCACCTTCACCTTTTTTTTGTCATCTTTTTCTTTTACCTCGCGAAAAAAAAAGAGGCCGATGACGGTCGACGCCGGCTGGCCCAGGATGGGACAGCGACAAGACGCGCCGGCGTCGACTGTTAGGAAGTCGCGTTTTACCCAGCCTTCCGTCGTCCCGGTCGATGTCGCGCGCGTGACCGTGTGCACATATTCTTTTAATTAATCTTTCAAAAAAAAAAAAAAAAAAAAAAAAAAAAAAACAAGCCCGTCCGAAAATTTCGCAAGAATGTGGAAACCAGAGATCAGAGGTCGTCGACGATGGTAGTCGGCAAATGAGAAATTTCTTTCTCCGCATTCAGTGAGACAGAGAGATGCGTATCGGAGATATTATTGAAATTATGGAGTTTTGAAGAATGTGGCATTACGACGTATGTTTTTTTTTTTTTTTTTTACATTTCTTCATTTATGATTCAGAGTATGTATGTTTTGAAATGTGACAGTACTTCACGTCGCTTCAATTGTCCGAGATTTACTCGTCGTCTTTTGAAACGCAGAGAAATTCTCACAAACACGAAGCGAGAGAGAAATTGCACTGATTGTACATTTGAACGATCAAAATAATGATGTCATTATATAGATTTGTATCTTCATCGATAAAATCCAAATCTCTGCCGCGACCTACCTATCTCTAAAGAAGAGAGAGATGGATAAGAATCGCGCGAAGAATTGTGTGGTAAGAAGACGATAACGAGAGAAGAGAGATAAGACGCTATCGGAAATATTTTTGTTAAATCTTTTCTCGCTTTGATCCGAGAAATTAGAATATAAATAAATACTGACTGATCTTTGTAACAAATCTAAAAAAGTGGATATAAAAAAAAAAAACCGTATCGAAAATAAAAATACCATATTTGGAGCGAGCTTAACAGTCCGACCGGCGGTATTGGTGAGATATTTTATTTTTTCATTCATCAACGCTTCAATATCTCGCCCGCGACAACAGTCTCAAAAATCGCTTCGAAATACGAGTAAAAACTATTCGAAAAGAGATATTTGAAGAGAAAGAAAGAGAGACGATCCGGATTGTAATCGGAGGGGAAGATAATCAGAACAGGAAGAAGATAAGATGAAAATTCATTGAACTTTCATTCACCACATTCCTAGCCGCTCGATGCGGCGCCAATTATGTAACCGCCGATTGATAACGTCGCGGAGTCTCGCCGGGATCTTTGATTGTTGCAGTTATTTACGCGCAACCACATCACACACAGTGTCGTTGAACCTTCCACTAGGTGCTCTTAGACCGGCCGCGACGAAAGGAGCGTGTGTGTGTCTAACACATCGCCATTTAGTTTTACGCATATTACGGCGACAATAAATTTAGAAGCCCAAACACACCGGCCCGCGAGAAGATGAGGCGATCCGCGCACGGACGCGAGTCCGTGCCGAAATTCCGACGTTCCCGGAAAGACGCGCGAAAATCTCTTCGCGCTTCTCGACGATGCGTCTTCGAGGTCTTGATACAATCGGTTTTGCCCGCGACAAATAGATCGCGAGAGACTAACGATATAATCTTCCAAATACAACACTCCAGATAATCACAAAATCATCTTTCAACAACGCACAATATTGTAAATAAAGCAACGTCGTGTGTGTAAGAGAAGAAACGCTCAAATTGAAAAAATGATTTATTAGAAGAGAGTGAGTAAGTCAGTGGATTAGATTGCTTTGAGATATTTTTTAGAGATGCGGCTCTAAAAGTATTGCACTTACAGATTTAAAACTGTGACGATATTCAGTAAATATTATCATGAACGCTTTTAGAAACACAGAAGAAGTGATCTATTGCTCTGTTACCTACTTTCCATCGAAAACGAGAGAAAAATGAATTTGCACAGTTTATAAATTCTTGTATTTCTAAAATAGTGGATTTTTCTATGTTAATGTTTTGATTTTTGTTTGATACATGTATTTTTAATAATCGATCAAGTAATCGACACGCCAACCGTGAATCTAATCGAGCAATTTGTCTTGCAGACAAAAATGGGAATCTTTGTTGAAGATAGTTCGCTGCGAGATCATCAGTTTTTGTCGAAGCGATCAAGTAGACGCGTATGTTCTAAGGTGAGTTCTCCGATATTTCTATCTAGGCTAATCCATACAATACAGATTATATCAGATACAGAGTCCGCATAACACGAATCAAATTTCCTGTATCACGGTCTATGTTTTCATACAGAGAATGGAGAGAGGAAAAATACTCTTCTTGGAAATATTTTCACAACCGAGTTCTCTTCAGAATTATCTGCGTTCTGGGTAGCTATTAAGTAATTTTTTCTGTTTTTGTTGTCGTAAGTCTTGCGATCACGGATTCGATTCCAAAAACCTACGTATAACACAGCTGCTCTGATATTCTTATTGATATCTAAAAAATACTTGTTTTAGATTAGAGACATTTTGAGACATTTTGAAAACTTGATTAAAAAGTAAATAAATTTCGAAAGCAACGAAAGTTTTACTCGAAAAATTACTCGGTCTGTGCGTGTGCGAGTTAGTTTTTGTATCTTTATATATTTATAATTTCGCTACCTAGAGCGATATCTCAAGAAAAAAACAAAACAGAGCATATTGTTTAAAAACGGTATAATATACACGTGTGTGTTTACGGAAATGGTATACGTATCAGAGTTTTGTTATGTCAGATTAGTCATCAATCGTTTTTAGTATAAGTGTGTTATTAGTACAGCGGAAAGAGAAGAGAAGAGAAAAAGAAAAATGCTGTTTTACTAACAATAAGTAGGAAGAAGTACATTAAAAGTGTATTAAAAATACATTTTCTTATATGTGTCATGTATATTAAGAAGTCTTATTGAAGCGCATGTTTGTGTGTACTCTAATTTTAACTTTTCAACTAGAATAGACTATAAAATTTCAGAAGACATCTGTTTCTCCCTACCACATAGAAAGATACACAATATAGAGAGTTTGTCAATTAAATGTGTGAGACAAAATTCTTTGATCCAATTTCGTTATTCCCTGTAAAATCGAATCCTTTGGCGCGTCGAGCCTTTACTCTGTTGGTAGCGCTCCTTAAAGTTTTCCGATCAAAGTGACAATAATGTTTTTCTTGTTCGCCAAAATTGCCTTGTGCTCTTTAGAAATAATAATGTTCGTTTACGTAATATCTTGTCACAATTTGTTTTATATTATCGGCGATTTCAGTAAAAATCAATCCGTATAAATAAAAACCATCGTGTTTAATATTTATTCTTATCTTCAGCTGGAATCGCATTTTTAGGACGGTTGCAAAAAATCAGCGCACATTGCGAATTAAAACTGCTCGGATTGCGTACAAACAGAATATAGGCGAAGAGGTGTGCGCGGGGATGGCAACGACGACGCAGGCAGCAACGGCGCAATTTTTCGTGACGCGCGAGGGCGAGTTTGAGAGCTACTTCGAGAGGGGCGTTCCGAGAAGAGAGAGCGAGCGTATATGGCACTCACTCGTGTATCTGTGTGCGGTTAATCGATATATCGAATTGTTTTGATGGAGAAGAGGTGCCACCGTCCGGACCGGGCCGGCCCGGCCGGTTACGACGACGACGACGACGACGACGACGACGACGACGACGATGTCACAGGACACGACGTGCCCTGGTTCCAGAATATTCGAGGGTGCGCGCGGTCGACTCATTGTTCGCCTACTGCTGCTACCGCTGCTGATCTGCCCCTATAAATAAATATGGTCAAGGTGACACTTACCCGCAGTTTCATCCCTGAGCGCAAGTCGCATCTTCCGAGGTAGCTCGTGTCAAACCGCGTCGTCGAAAATCGCGAATTGGAGATTAGAATCCGAGTGATTTACACGATCTCGGATTTGTCTCGTTTTATATTGATCGAATATCGGTTTCCAATTCGCAATCTTCGTCTCTCTACGTGCAATCTACGTACAAACCGCAACTGTTTGTTTCTCGTTCGTTTTTTTTCTGCTTCTTTTTTCTCTTTATTTCGTCTAGCGGACTTAGCGCATCTGTTTGCTTAGGTACAAAGCTAAGTTTTCCAATTGTAGCTTTCTTTGTAAGCCTGTAGATCAGCGGACGTTTTTTTCTTTTTGTCGACGAAAAGATTCAAATGAAACAGCCGCACAATTTTCGGCCGTCTAGATAGAAAAACTTTCTTCAAACGGTATTGTTAGTTCAACGACCGCTTCTTTTCTTCTGTGAAAAAGAGCATAGCTTGATAATATGTCAAATTCTTCATTCAAAGGATCTCTTTTTGGTTTCATTGTAGGTGGAAAAGGCAAAACTTTATGATTATTTTCGGGACAAAAGATAGTTTTGGCCCTTTGTAGTACAGCGGTTAGGTTTAAAATTTCACTCTCTCTTTCAATTGTTTTCTCGGCACGTGACAAATGGTTTTTTTTTTTTTTTGGAAATACGATCGTTTCCGTTGCAAAGGTATTGTTTTAGCAAGACTGTTGATCTTGGGCCGACTCGAGATCCACTGCTATTTAAAAGCTAAGAAGAACATTTGAATTTTACGCTTTGATTCTGCTGAATAACCGAATATTTATTTCCGCACATCAATTATATGAAGGCTCTTGTGTTTTTCCTGTTATTGCTTTGCCGAGAAACAAGCATTTTTCGTTTCATCTAAGAAGGAAAGTTAGAATTTAAATTTCTGCGAAGTAAAATTCACTGGGAATTGACTGAAATAAACACAAAGTCATTGTTTATTTCTTAAAAATTCTCATTTCTAATCATTGAGTGAGTTTGAAGAAAACATCGATTGTAATTGCAATGATATCTTGATTTTGATGGTTTGTTTTTTTATGAAAGAAAAAAATGACTTTTATATTAGCTACATATTGATTTTTTTTTTTTTTTTTTTTTTTTTTTAGCTTGGAAGTTTTTTACTTATTGTGCATTGTTTTTATTAGGACAAACGACATTTGATTTGATTTATTCTGAAACAATTGATATGCTCATCGACGAGAGATTGCGGTCTTGCGCAAAATTGAATCATTCGAATCGAACACGTTCTTGGAATTCTTATTTCTGCAAAATTATTTCTATTTTATCTGTCAAGCTTGCGCAAAGATAAGATTTATTTGAAAAAGCAAAAGTTTTAAACTTGGTATTTATTAACCTAATGCTATAAACTCTTTTATGTAGTAGATTTGAACAAAATCGCGCACGTGTCAAATGTCAAATGCGAAAGATTATAGGAAATCGAAATAGAATTTTATTATTTTAGTTTATTAATAGATAAACGAAGTTTATTACATTATTGATTTAGACAAAAAGTACGATAATTTTGTCTAAATAGAAAAATTTTCCTATAATACGTGAAAATTGATCAAGATAAACAGGGAAGAGCTAAGCAAGAAGAAAAGGTTAAGTTGATAGGAATCGCGTTCTCGTCAATTAATTAAACATTTGTGAGTAAAATTATAGATATATGAATTTATAAGAGCTACGCACGCACTTTGTTGTTCGCGCACGGATTGAATTTCGATGGATAATCGAAATTTCTTTTATTCGAGTTTTGTTTCTTTTATCGGAAAAGTAACAGCTAAAGTAACAGATAATTTTTAGAGCCTATGTAACGTGTGGGCGTCAGTACGTTATCAACTTTAATTTACACTTAACACACTTTTATTGAGACACGTGCGTTATCGTTTTTTTCTTTCTTTTTTTTTTGGTCTTTCTGATGAATCTTAGGGTCAACGTCTATCGCCGATAACCCTAGGCGATCTATTTTTAATTTAAGTTTTACGATGCTTACACTCATTCAGATAGTTGCAGCGAATAAATGGAAATGCAATTATTGCGCGTACGAAACTCGATTACATTCGATTTGTAGTAAATTCGATCCGATCTGAATTTGAAACATATAAATGTGACAAAATATATATATATGAAAATTCACTTAAAATATTTAAGAAAATTTATTTAATGAACCATTAAACAATTAATGTATTAAGGCTCATGAAACTTTAACAAGTTAAGAAATATATCTTACACGGTCATTCGAGCCGATCGCAG
>QVNW01003185.1:0-10114 GCA_014825475.1 Pseudomyrmex flavicornis
AAAAAAAAAAAAAAAAAAACGACACGTCTTTCTCTCCTCGCCGGTTGCAGCTTCCTTTATCTCTCATCCTGCAATAACATTCGCCCCGACGATATTACACGATGTGAAAGTTTGTTTGTTTTTTTTTCTTTACAGAAGATTGAAGCAAAAAAAAACATTATTAATAAAAATTCGAATCCGGTGTGTTTTTGCTGCAAAACTCGATCGACGTAATTTGTTTGATAACGCAAACGTCAGCATATGCAGCGGCGCTCTATGGCCACTCAATTTCGCCCCGTATAATTGGCTCGCCCGGTAACATATAACCGGGATGTAGCGAACAGAAAGATTAATCGGTAGTTTCGCGATAATAGGTTCGCGTTAATGATTACACTAGCTTTTAACGGGTAATTTCCATAAATTGAATCTATTTGGAAAATTAAAAGAAAAACGAAGTCACATGCCCTCCTCACCCTTATATTTTGCTTCTAAAAAATATATCAAATTCTCTTTGCTTTTTTGTAACGTTTGGCTCGGAGCAACAACTTTTTCGTCGTATACAAATAGCACTGCCTAATGTTATTACTTTCATCGCGTTTTCCTCGAAATGTTTTTCCACCGCTATTGAATGACAAAAATCATTTTTATTCCCGTGATGGAAACAAGGTCGGAATAAAGAAATAAATGTAATAAACTAATGAAGATGCAAAAACTAGTGGTAGCTGCGAAAAATCCGCAAAAATGTTCTCTTTTTTGTTTGTCCTAATAATTACACTTGAACGCGAACTGTTTCGAAATGTTCCAAGTATTCCCGCGCACGGTTAATCGAGTTCCACATACGTGCGCGTCGCTTAATAGGTTCTCGAAATTAACGTGTGCATCGCGATGTCACACCACCGCCCAAGTTAAACGCACATTCCAAAGTTCTCACTCCAAAGTTTCTCACACACACCCTCGCGCAGAAGCGACGCGTCACATTCGCCGCCTCGCGCGGTCGCTCGCCTCGAAATTACTCGATACTCTTCTCCACTTCCGGCTGTATCTTTTTACCATTCGACCGCGAATCGCGCGCGCACACATTCCAGAAGAACGATCGTTTATGGTTTTTTTTCTCCGTGTCAGAGCGCAATTTGCATAAGAATGTTACGGCTGCCAGCCAGATGAGTTTTTATTGTCTCAATTACACGCGGCGTCATAAAACGACATAGAGTTTGCACACGCAGCTCGTAATTGAAGAAACACACTCGCCACTTCGTTGCTATAAAAAAACCGTCGATTTTTAACGCGAAAATCGCAGCGGGAACGAACAAAGTTCGAGAAGACGAAAAAAAAAAAAAAAAAAAAAAAAAACAGAGAAAAGATTTCGAAACACAGCAATTTTCTGTGTTATGTATAACTTATAAATTTCGGAGAGGGTTTATTGCGCGTTTCGAAACTTTTTTTAGTATGCTTCCGTTTTCAAACGTGACGGGGAGAAAAAGCTGCAGTCGAAGCGCTTTTTTTTTTTTGTGGTCCCGAATGTAAGATGTGTACTGTCGTTCTTCTTCTAACCTCCGCGCGGTGTTTCTCTGATAGCAATGTTTTATTTTATTCATACCGCCGAAATTTCGCACCAGCGGACGCGGCATGTGCCTCGCGAAACTGTTGGTTCGTACGACAGTTTTATAATAAGATACACACACACACACACACACACACACACACACACACACACACACACACACACACACACAGTGTGCTTCACACTTGCATATTTGACGCGAGTAAAGCACGTAGCAAAAACGCGCACCGAAGTGTTTGCGGTACTCGTCGCGTGATCGCGTCGTCTCTCTTTCGGTTTTGCTCGAAAAATAATATAAGGGAATGTGCGCGCACATTGGTGCAGGAGGAGCTGTAGAAAAAATATTACACGGGGAACGATTGACGTCGTTTATCGATCGACCGAACTCGCTCGAGGAGACACGTACGTACCTACGTACGTGTGCCTACGCAAATGCATAGACTCGCGCGAATCGATCGCGCGGATAAAAGCGAGCGGTGTGTACATTCTCAGTTCTTCTACTTTAGAAAGAGAGAGAGAGAGAGAGAGAGAAGCGATGAATCGCGAACCCACGTGAGCTCATTGCAAACCGTGGAAAACCTTATTAAGCTCCATCGACGTAGAAAAGAATCAGATAAAATCCCTGACTGCGAACGGCCAGTTTTGAACTCCTCCGTCCGTTCCCCCTTTCTTTATGAAGCTGGAAGATTGATGATTGAAACGAAATGATAAAGCCGATAAAAAATGATTAATTGCGTAAACACACACACACGCGCGCGCGCGCACTTTGCTTGACGGCTGCTGCCACGTCAAGTTTTACAATAAAATGTTCCCGACGATATCACGAGAAAACAATCGTAACGCGCACGTCACATGAAAAAGTGTGACGAGTAGAGTATATATCGTTTAAGTACAGCGCGTTTTTCTTTGAGCGAATTCTCAACGAACATCGATTGAACAATGTTGAAAACGTTGCGTTTTTTAATACTTCTATCTATCCACGTGTAAAGCGTGTTTGATACGCGGTTCGTAAAATCCATCTCTCGTTTCGATTACGGCAATTAAAGGAAGTATAACCGTTTGCGCGAGAGAAACTGACGTTTCGCTCGTTTGTAGAAACGTGTCTTTCGGACGCGAAACGACCGTTTCTCTCGCGCAAACGCGAAAACGAGGAAATTCGTCACAGACGGAGATCATTACGGAGTCTCTACAGAGTATAACGTTGCAGATATTACCAAAAAAAAAACCGCACCGCAAGCGAATGAAAAACTTGATAAAAATGACGAGATTTATGCCGCAATTAAAATCACCATTTGTATTTTCTATTTAAATTAAAAACAAAAAAAACGAGTCGCGAGAATAAAACTCTCGCCCTTGGTACAGAGATGGCGCGCGTTGAACAAGAGTGTAGAGCCAAACCGTAAATTACGTCGCGTAAGCTCGATCCCGTTCGCGGTCGAATCCTGTTCGGTATGCAACGCGCGCGGTTTAAAGAGAGTGTATAGCCGGAGGGCGAGGAAACGGGTGATTTACATCTTGAGAACGTCGCGACGTCGTGGCTCGCGCAATCGCCGCGCGATTTACCCCGGGATCTCTAATCGAATAAGGGAGCGTTCTCGGAGGGAGAACGTTGATACTCTCTCTATAACCTTCTTACGCGTTAAAATGGAACAAGCGGTTATCCTCGATCGTGTTAAATTCAAGTCAAAGAGAATACGGTTTACATTGTCGAATCGTTTTTAGACGAGCCAATAAATTCGAGCCAATTAATCGAGCGATGACGTGACAAATGTCACTGTGCATTTTCGAGAAAGAGAGAGAGAGAGAGAGAGAGAGCTCGATGCAGGAATATTCGCTACTTGATGCTCGCTCGTTACAAACGCGCATCAATGTTGCACAGGACGAAATGAGATGTAACTATCGACCGCGCGAGCGCGTTTATGACACTCAACTAGGTTCCGCCACGATCGTTTCTGATATTGCTCATGTTAATTTAACGAGTCATTCAGAATGTATCCAGCATTCGAGCCACGCTCCAAATGTATTTCTATCTCTCTCTCTCTCTCTCTCTCTCTCTCGAACACACAAAGTGACGGAAACGAATGAATTATTCCGCTTGTATATAGAGCCGCTTTCTGTACAATATACAATATTTATCTTCCGTTATTTCCCAGAAGACAAATATAAATTGTTTTGTGATTTCAACACGGCCAATTCGCAAGAAGAAGAAGAAGAAGAAGAAGAAGAAGAAGGAGAGAAACTCGCGCGATATTTCGAAAATACCGAAATAGGATAAATGCGCAAAAGAGTTTTCTTTTCTTCGCGATAATCTTTACGAGCGTTACGGAGAGAAAGAGAGAGAGAGAGAGAGAGACAAGGTTTCAGGTCGATAATTTAAACTCCGCCCGCCTTTCTATTACGGCGTTCTGATCAAAGCAAACTCTGAAAAGGGACTAATCAGCGGATATAGAATCCGCGAACGAGATTGCGAATTTCAGCGAATCTTTTCTGAATTAAAAAAACTGCGATTTTGCGAGCGTGCGCGCGCGTAAATCCACATGATTCTCCTCGGCGTATTCACCGAGCTTTATTGTTGCCTCGCACAGAAATAACCGACCAACGATATCGCGCGAATGGCAAGAAGAATTCTCTCTTTTTTTTTTTTTTTCAAAAATGTTTAAACGCATTTTTCCGCAAGTTTCAGATTTTTATAAATTTATTACGAGAATAACATCTCTTGAAAAATAAAAAAATAAGACAGAAAGTTACTCTTTTTCGAAAGAATAGGAGAATAAAACTATTGGAATTGTACAAGAACGTAAAAAAAAAAAAAAATAAACAACTGATAGAATCTGCGTTTCCTTCCGTCTCTTGTTGTAGACTAGACGCTGACCGCCGCGAGCAACTCGAATAATCTTACGTTGAGCTACTTTGCGCGTCATAAAGCGCGTGCGGGAAATCAAGCTGATAGGTCGATACGTTTCGCCGCGCGTTCCGGAACGTTGAATGCCGAATTGCTCTGCGGTCGTCAGATAATGTGCGGAATCTATCCGTCGAATCCAGGTCGCAGTTCGCCGACCTACCTAACGCCGATGACGTAAGACTCGTGACGTATACGCGGAAGAGCATCCTCGAGAAATCAAAGCTATAATCGGCCAGTAACCTTTTAACCTATCGCGTGTCGGAACGTTTTTTTTTTTTGCAAAAGAAACCCACCTCCGGGGATCCGCACAAAGCGATTTTGTCGTCGAGAAAGAGAGACCACATTGTGTTACACATGTGCTTTTATTATATTATCGTGCCGAGAATATATATTCGATAAAGAGATCCGCGGTAGAGAGAGAGAGATCGGACGCGATCATTTAAGGGATAAAAGAGCAGGAAATACACCTCACGTATTACAGCGCGCGCCCCTTTATATATAGCGAATGAAATTAAGCGCGATGAAATGCATTAGAAATGGTCCTTTGATCTATTCTGAGATCCGCGCGCGCACACGCGCGCTGCTCGCCCGATGTGGAAATATATACGCGTGTGACAATACACGATTGCGCGCGGCGTGCACGTACGTAGGGTACGTATTATCAGCCACCCTCGCGCATTACACGAACGCGCACGGGACGCGCGGAATACGTTCGTTGAACTTTGACCCGGAAACAACACACGACGACGGCGCGGCCGCTTTGTGTTTGGCCTTCGACAACAGGTCGACGAGGTACGTACACACACACACACACACACACACACACACACACACACACACGCGCGCGCGCGCGCGCCAGAACCTATACCTATCAACGGGACTCGGGGCAAACGAAAGAAACGTAGGTGGATGTTTCCTGAAACGTGTCGAAAAGCGCCGCCTCTTCCGGAGAGCGAGGCGGATTCTAACGATCTCTCGACGCTTTTTCCGGCGCGTTCGCTTTCCAAGACGCGCGTGTCGCTTTAAAAACCACCGATATTAATCTTTCCGCTTTGCGGCCAAGTCCAATGCTGGCTGGCGCGCAGAAAATATAAAAGTCGTCGAACTGCGTTGCGATTTAATAAACAAAAACATACCGATAATATAAACATCGAGAGGCGTACCTGCCTGAATGGCGCCTCCGGTGCCATTTGATGAGCGATATCGGCTGAAAGTGCCACTAGCTCAGATGACAAGATCTAGTTAAACGCCAACAGGCGCCAGCAGCAGCACATTCCGAGAGCAGCAAATGCTCTCGGAAACGCCTATAGGCTCTCACGAAGGGGAGTTAATACACGTAAAAGCCGTGAGAAATATTCCGATCAACAAATAAAATTCCGCCGACAATCGTAAGAAACTTTGAACTGTCCTGTCCAACGACACGACTTTTATCGACACGCTTATCGTGTCCGCGACGATAACTCGGTCTAGATACGTTAACGCTCCTTCTATAAGTCAGGAACCGACTCGAATTTCGGTCAACTCAATTTCCCGTCTCGATCTACTATATATGTGACGAGCGAGAATAGAATCTGGAAACAGATACCAAATCATTTAATCTTGGAGAGATTATTTAACGCTAATTTCAGATTGATTATCGGGAAAACCCGGCGGTACATATACACGCGCGCGCGCACTCGCACATGAGATATAACGTTGCGTGTTGGCCAGCGGCGGGACACGCGCCGTTTCCCTCATGGGAAGAACCTCCGGAGAGAGAGAGAGAGAGAGAGAAAGAGAGAATTTCGCGACTGAAATTCCCGAGATATCACACGTACCGCAACCGCGTGCTTGCGCGAATGTCTATTACAGAAGGCGGGGGCTGCTCACGTGGTAATCTCCTCCCCTCCCACCGCCGTTCGATCCTTAACTACACGGCGTTGTGTTCGAACTACGTCGAAGTGAAATCACCCTCGCGTGTAGGCGGGTGCAAATATCATCATCCGCATAGACAACCGATCGATCGGCGCGTAAATTGTTTATAAAGAGCGAGTGAGAAGAGCGCGAGTCGATTCTTTTTTCTTTTTTTTTGTTGAAAGCTCTGTGTATCGCGCGTAAAATTCGCGATATACACAGAGATCCCGGAAGAGTAACGTCAATTTTCTCCGGTTCTCATTTCAACTCGCAAAAACGCGCTGCTGATACACGGAATAAACTTTCATATCTCTCGGCAATGTAAACAGATTTGCACGTTTATGCGTTTTTATCTCTAAGCTATTTCGCTCCGCCACGTTTTTCCCTTCCACGCGGATTTGTTGGATAATTGGAGAAAGGGGGGGAGATCTATTAATCATAATTGCAATTTTATTCAAACTGCTACTTGTTCTCTCCGTTGTATTTTCTAATTGCAATTCGGATCACTATTCGATACCCGCTTTTTGATACTTGGTTTTCGTTGCGTGATAACTTTCTTTTGTTTCACTTTTTTTTTTTCATTTGTATTATTTATTCTATATTGTTATCTACGCGCGAATAAAACCATTGTTAAAAGAAGGACGTTGAAAATGGCCGTTTGAAGCAAACACGGTTGTTGTTGTGTGTAGATGTAATTAGTTGTTTATTGTACAAACATAAATGTATATAGATGTATATAAACGTTTATAAAAGCTTAGCTGTGCCCGAGCTTTTCCATACGATCGATTTTGTTTTTTGACTTCTGCTTATTTAACTCGGCGTTCGGTCTTCTCAGTTACTGTCATACTCTCGCGAAGTTGTGATCAATAACTTCATCTCACAATATGTTTGTTACACTCTCGACACTCTTCACGATGACCACAATTGCCATATAACTCTGTAACTTTTTCTAAATCTTTCTCATTCATGTATTTATTTTGCGGCTACTTTATTACAAATATTTGTTTCTAGAATTATATTGAAAAAGACCTAAATCGGAAGTCGAAACGTTTATGTTTGTACAATAAACAACTAATTACATCTACACACAACAACAACCGTATTTGCTTCAAACAGCCATTTTCAACGTCCTTTTTTGGAAATAGGAGCTTTTTTGGAAATTTGGAGGATTATTTATTACGTTTTAATATTTATAAAACTATTGTTGTTTCATACGCGAGAGAAGATGATATGTTTCCGTTCCGTAAAAAAGTATTTTCATTCGCGAATTATTCGACGTTCGTTGTGACGAAACCCGCGGTCGAAGCAAGTACCTAATTCTTGCGAGATAATTTTACGACTTAAGCGATTGACACGTACGTAAGAGTCGTCGAGCATTTTATATAGTTTTTCCCGTCCCGTCACGATTCATTAGTCACAGAGTGGTTGGTCATTACAATTTCTATGGTCGTCTCTCCTTTATGACGACGATTTTACGGGTAGATATCTCTCGTGCAATCGTGTCCTCCCGGCGAAGTACTTCACGTTGATGTTCCACGACAATGCGTAACTCTGAAAGCGTCTTCTCGAGAACTCGCAGACGGTCTCAAAAGTCTCATTCGCGAAACGTTGTTTTCCGGAGGAGACGCACAAAACAACAAAGTCTCTCTTTTCCGGAGTAACCGCTTCGCATCATGCGTCGACCAATCGCGCACGAGTTCACGAAGCGACCGTCTACTATTTTGTTGTCAGATTAAAAAAACAAAAAAAAGACGAAAGAGATCAAATTCGAACGCGTGAATCGTGAAACAAACACTCGCCGAATAAAAAAACCGATCATTTGCATACGCGGCGCAACAACGGTGTAAAATCGCGATCCAAAATAAAAAACAAATAAAAAAAAACACTTGAACTCGAAATTGCAAAACAGAAAATTGAGTTCTCTGAATTTATTCGTCGAGCGCGCGAATATGAAACGACCGCGATTTATATTTGAAATATTAACAAACCTCGCGATTTGTGTGTTGCGCGTTTTAAATAGACGTGAATATTTTATGCCCAACGTTTTCCGGGGGATTACACAAACGCGAAAATTAGAGGGCGCATTGAAGATCTCTCGATTGAGATTTATCGAGAAATATTCCCGAGAGCGAGACGTCACAAATGTTATTTACACGCGCGCGCGAATTTGCAAATCGCGCGGGCAATTTGTTGCGAAATTCTCGGTCCGCGGTTTATTTTAGCACAACGGCGGGCAAAAAGGGATGCAAAACTTCATTTGCAGACCCTTAGATCTTGAAAGCATTGATTGTGGAAATTAGGTCACGCCACTGAATCGTGTATAACTCCCGAGCGTGTCTGAAAATGTAGCGAGAGAGAGAGAGAGAGAGAAAGAGGGAGAGAAAGAGAGAAGTGACAAAGAGCGCGGATATATTATTAGCCGGAGTTATAAAGTTTCAATAACGGGGGATTAAAATATAAAACGAAAAGTCAACATTCGATAATTCGATCCGCTTTTCTTCTCGACTGTTTTCGTGTATTTAACCAATGGATAAATACAAGCACTTTTGAAAAATTGCGGAACGCACGAAACAACAAGCGCAATATCAAATCGCCGTACGTACGCGTGAAATTTTACGCGGAGGATGGGGGAGGGGGAGGAAATATATTTCGGTTGCGCCGCCGTGTCGGCAAAACAAAAATTGCTTATCCGTAGCGCCGGAACAATAAAATTTTACTGGTCTGGTGTGTATCGGCGCCGGTTTAGATAAAACTGTCACGCGCGAGAGAGCGCCCGGACTTCTTGTTTACGCGACTTGTTTTGTCGTCTTCAACAGCCGCGAATTCAGTCCAATTACAAGAGCAACGAAGATCGAACGATTCTTTAAGTTACATACTGTTTAACGATTACGTACTGTATATACACTTGGTGTATATATACAGTAACATGTGTTACACACACAACACGATTTGTTTGTACGCGCATCATCGATTCGTGCATAAATTTTTTTTCACAACCTGTTTGATCCCGAGAGTCATTCCGCAGAAGGAAGAAGAATTTTATATTTCTAAAATTGTGAACGCAAGAAACGCACGCACACATTCGCGAGTGATTTCTCGCGCGCGTTGAATATCCAACAACACAATGACGTTTTTGAACTTGCGTTAAAATCCTACGCACGAGCGAGCGTGTGTGTGTATGTGTGTGAGCGCGTGTCAGTCATACAGCGCGCAATTCCAATCAGAATATTCAAACGGTCGATAACCGCGCGATAACGGCGCGCCATATTGCTCGCATCACGCGCTTATAATCCGAGCGTGTATTATTATTATAAAATACGTGACACGCGCGTCATCGTCGCGCCGCGCCGCGTGCCGTAACGCGACACGTGGTGCGGTGTAATTTCGCGTTGCGCGAAATCAAGGACTCTCGTCGCGGCATGCGACTTATCGCGCGCGTTTTACGGCTTGTGTGACGATAGAGGATGAAGTGTCGCGTGGGGACAAGGTCGCCGCCATCAACGACGACGACGACGACGACGACACCGGTCGTTTCACGCGCCCCCGTTAACGCCAAGTGGAGACCGTTCAGGGCCATTGGCTGTGCATCATCTCGGATCGCGCTCTCGTTGTCCGACACTTCATCCACCAAGCCCGGATCAAGTACCCGTCCCCGAAGGCTTCAACCAAGTCGGCTCGTAGCCGCTCCTCCTTTCGGTTATGCGGAAAGCTCTCCACTCTTGGAAATCGATCGAGCCTTTCCACGCGAGCCTTCACTCTCCCCCCCCCCCTTCCCCCGT
>QVNW01003188.1:0-18950 GCA_014825475.1 Pseudomyrmex flavicornis
TCGGCCTGTTTAATTCCGGGAGAATCGAAGTGATAGATGCCGCCCGATATTACTTTGACGTTTAATATAATTTTCACGCAACATTTTCTTAAATGTTAAGATTGACAATATCTCCTGTGTGCAGATTCACCTACTGTTCGGACGGACTCGTCAACCACCGAGGAAAACTCATTTAATCGCAGATTGAACCGCTAACACCATTACCAACTACGCGTCTCTGCCTCGTGCGATTTCTTTTGTTCTTGCGAAACTTTTCGCTTGGATCAGCCGCAACGAGATAGCTACTCGAGAACGCTCGTAAAAAAAAAGTCCGTAGATTGGATGATGTTACTAGTCAAGACAGAGAAAGAGAGAGAGAGAGAGAGAGAACATTGAAATGTTTTATATCAACGCGATATGAAGCACGGAAGCTTACGATCTCCTAAATGCTTACTTACATTTATTGTAAGAATAATTTTCCACGAAACGTGCGAACGAGCATTGTTTTATCATCGGTATTCCGCTAATGTATTTACGTAGCTGCAATGTGGGGACGAGATCTCTATCAAGTATCGTCACACGAACATGCAGTTTGTGTGTGGCGGTAAATTTTTCATCTTACATAAAAAAATACAAGCATAAAAAATGGCAATATGAATTTTACAATGTAGTTTCAGTAGTATCAGAAAAGATTTAGGTCGACAGGCGTGTGACATTCATTTTTAAAGAGACAAACACGAAAATGTCGGAAAACTACGCGAGATTATTTGAATATCTCTCTCTCTCTCTTAGACATCGGAATGGACGATGTTTTTTAATGGCCGCGATACAAAGCGTTGTCCCTGAAACAATTTCGCAAAACTGGCCGAACTTCTACCGATGCAGATAATCCGTGAAAGAGAGATGTTCTTTGTCGGAATAGAGAAGTTCCCTCACACGAGAAGACAATGCAAATAGCGGCGGCGGCGGTGACGTAACGCGAGCACAACAAATGATAACTTTTTTATGTTTCTTTTTTTTTTTTTTTTTTTTTTATGCGTGCGAACACAACAACGATGGAAGTTCTCGGATAACGGAGCCGTTGTTGTTGTCGAAATAGCAAGAGGGCAACGCGCTAAACGACGCAACGTCGTCGAGGACGACGTTGTCCTGGCAGTCGGGAAACGGCGAAACGGCGAATGACGAGGGGGAGTTGGCCGGGGAAAGATGTGAATAGCGAAGTTGAAAGGGGGCGGAGAAACGACGGTGAGATGCCGCCGCGTTCTTCTCTCGGCTCCGCGCGCTCTTCTGTTTCTGTTTCGCGGAAAGGAGCAGCGGCTATCAAATATTTGCAGCGCCTCTAGCCAACAATGCCTCGCTCGATAAACCTGAAAGTTTGTTTACGATTGCCGGCTATTCCTTTGTCGCCTTCTTCCTCCGCGAGCTAACGTGGATTCCTTCTGTCGCCGTTTTAACTTACAACCCGTTTTCTCTTCCCCTTCCTTTCTCCCCTCGGTAGTCGAACAAATTCGCAAGTTGTTGTTTCGCCGGAGATGATGCGATTACGTACAGACAAGTTTCTTGACCGGGACTACGTAACATCGTGCTCCTGAAAGATTAAATCGCCGACGAAGAAAGGCTATGTCTTTGATCAAGCGTCGTCTTGTGTGGACGAGCAACGGTCCTCAGACACACCAAACATGGCGCGCGCGACAGCTCTCGCCGCAGTTTCGAAACTTTATTCCGCTCCCGAAGGGACAATCAGCGATTGCTCGGCGAATTTCATTCGTTTATGCCAGAGATTCCGCGTTTTTCTCATCGCAAAATTCACGAGGGACAGTAAATCCGCGAGAAGAAGGTCACTCGCCACGACGACGACGTCCTGACGAAAGAAATCATCGCAGAAGTTCAGCCGGACTGGGCGCGACCATCTCTCGCGCCGGTGATTTGCAACTTCTTTATCGCACTTTTGCGACGTTTCCGGAGAGGGAGTGAACGCGTACACGCGGGGATGGGAAGAGGAGGGGCGGTCGGAATGATTCAGTGCGGCCTAGATGCTCCCTGGCGACTCTCCAAATCACTTCCTGCCCCGCTAGTCGTATACCTAACTTCGGACCGCGGCACTCTGAGAGGGTTGTTTGTACTTAAGCGGCCAGACGACGCGCGAGACGACCGGGAAAACATTTCGTCCGAGGGGGTAAAGTAGAGCGAGGGGTAAGGGGGCGCTCTCTCGCTTGAAACAATAAACGCTCCGTCCAATCGAGCGTGGAAGATAACGAGCGGGAGAAACGGCCGCAGGGGTGATGGTGATGTTGGTAGAGAGTTGGGTCGGGCGCTTGGGTGGTAGTCGGAACGAGCGGAGCGGAAGCGGGAGAGAAAGAGTTGTTTGTTGGATCGGCGACGATTCCGCGGAATTGCGAACTGCGAGACCGGTAAAGTTTCGCGTCGCGTCTTTGCCCTCCCCTTTCCGTCGTCGCCGGGCGAGAAATTTCCTGATAGTTCTTAATAATGCACTCCCGGCGGTGGAATCCCTCGCGCCTCCACGGTCCGGGAGACTCTTTGAGGTTGCGGTAAAGAGGACCGCCTTGCTGAACTTTGCGTATTACGCGAGAGAAAGAGAAAGAATTTCCTCCTCGTATTTCGCGAGCGCGACCCGCCTTAAGAGACGAACGGATATTATCGCGCGGGAGGAATCGCGTGTTCCCATCAGTTGATAGCATCGGTGGGTGTGCGTACGCCGTTTCGAGATGCACTCCGAGCCGCGTTCCAGAAAGATAGAGAAACGATAAAGTGGAACACAAATTGACGCGCGCGAGCTCGGGGGCTGCATAGAGATAAGCGGTATCTAGACGCCGTAACGTTTAAAAGCCGAGGTCGTTCTCTCGCTCCGACCGCGAGAGAGCCGGTTTTCTATCGCTGGTGTTACCGCATCTCGGATCTCATTGAGCATACTACCAGCTAACAGTGATTTGTCAGCGGTTTTCCCGAACGTGTACAAGTACACGAACGGGGGAAAAAGCGCGGCGCGGCAGGAAGAGGCCGGCAGAGGGAGGAAATTACGAGGCCCCTAAGTGCCAGGCCGGATGACAAACGGTTTAGGCGGAGACGCGAAATACGCTTTCTGGTTTCGGGATCACAGCCAGCTCGCATTTGCCACGCTCCGACTAACTTGCCTTCCACCTCATCAATCTTAGGCCACTTGGGTAGCGCCGGCAATTACAATATCGGCTTGCTCGACGAGGAGTTTGAGGTTGCGGCCGAAAGGGGGCGGGTTCTTGGCACGCTAACCCGAGCCAAAGCTTCTGGCTCGAGCCTTGACGCGGTGCGGTGGTGTGCCTCCACCTGCCTGGAGAGAACATGTCCCACCTGTTGCGAGCGATCAGTCACTTGAGCCGTGGATTTGTTTAAATCTTGATAACGCGGACCTCGTATCGGCTTAATTTCAATTCTCCCATACCCGCCAGGGAGGAGACATGCTGCCGCACCTCGACGGCGGATTATCGGCCGATTTAACCCGATTGATCGGACCAAGTGTGTGCGGACGACGGTGTATAATTGAAACGTTAGCGTTGCGCGCGCGCGCGCTCGCTCGCTCGCTTGGCAACGGGTTATATCGAACGTCTGTGTCTATCGCCGAGCGATTAATTCGGAAAACACGCGCGACGTTTAATGGAATTTGCCTCCAACTGCGCCACGAGATATGCTATGTAACTGCGCGCGGTGCGATAACGCTGTATGACGGGAGAGTTTATCGCGCAACCGGGAGTAGAATCTACATGCCGCGGATTTCGAAGAAACCTTGAACGGAAAAGATTTGCGTCTAGCCGAGCAAAAAGCGAATGAGTTAAAGAGTTCATTTCTCGCGAAATGCGAGAGAAAGAGAGAGAGAGAGAGAGAGAGAGAGAGAGAGAGAGAGAGAGAGAAGAGCTTATCTTACCTCACTTCTGTTTTACACGGGATCGCTTATTCGGAGCTGCGGGGTGGAAGATGACCGCGGGAATTTATGACGCCGTTAAAGCGTCCCTCTTTGGTCTCGTAAGCTCGCGTCTTCTACCGCGTTGTATTTTTTCTCTTTTTTTTTACGACCCTCGCGTTAACACGTTCGCCACTACACGCGTCTATCGTTCTTTTATTTGCGGCTTGCGGCTCGACATTAACGAACATTCCGCAAATCTCGGCGATGTACGATCGACAAAAAAGAAAAGAAATTCACGCAAACGCGTTTGGTGCGAATCTGAAAAATTTTATTTCACATTTTTCTTTGCCTCCTCCGACAAAATTGTTGCCAAAACCCGACTGGCATCGAATCGGTAATAGCTTGTGAAGTTTCAAGATGCTCAAAACTGTGCATGATCAAGCGTGTCGACGGGTGTTCACTCGCGCCGGCACACAGAGGCTTGTTCGCTTCAGTAACAATCTACCCGAGAGTTTAACTCGAGCGACTGCTTCACGTCCGGCTTATGCCCTAGGTGCCAATTAGTTACTGGCATTACCAACGGCTTGCTCCTAATTAACAAAGTTTCATTTATCGACGATAAAACTAAGAGCAGTGGATGACGTCGAGCCGTGCTCGCGCGCGCACACGCTTTTCGAAACGATAACGCTTATAGTACAGGCGCAATTTGTCGAATCGATATCCAATTAACTTTTAATCTGTCAATCGTTGATAACATCAGGCAAATGTCGAATTACATTAAGCTGTACGCGTATATATGCTCGATGACAGGAACGATTTTTCGAAATCGTACGTGACAATTCGCATACCGTTCGACGCGACACACAGCAATCGTCGGTCATTAATCAATTTTTCGTGACGACGAGACAGCGCAGCAGAAATTGATGCAAAATGCAATAATAGCAAGCGAAGAGCACTTCTATGAGAGAGAATTTATATGAATGCCGCTTTATAATATCTCCCCGTAATACGAAAATTTCAATACACGCGCTAGAAAATTTATCGTAATGTGTCATATTAAATATCGGATACCTCCACCAGCGCGATAAAGTTTCTGACGTAATTTTATCTATTATATGATATAACGCGATCAAAGCGCGGAGAGAGAGAGAGAGAGAGGGAGAGCGCGCGCGCGCTCATCGTGACAGCGAAACTAATAATTTTGGAACGCGGCCGCATCATATTGTTACGTTTTATTAAATATTATAGAACGTATGTATGTTATATCCTCCTTTGTGAAATTTCATACGGCTCCGCATTCGTTATGTTATTTGATTAACAATGTAATATACGCAACTGAGTGAAACATTAATAATCATCGTTTCGTGCTGCGAACACGACCACCGTTACCGTCCCGCCGTGTGCGCCATCGGTGCGTATGTAACGCGAAGGTTAATTTGATTTTGTTTAATTCCTATTAGCCTCGTTCTACGGAGCGAAGCGCGGCGGTGCTGATCAGTCTGCCGACGAGTCAACGATAATTAAGTTTGATGAAAAGTCTGCTTACACAGAAAGCGCCCTGATGTGGGAAACGCCTCTAATGGAGGCGGTTACTCGCAGCGCCGGTAATCAACTACGACGCTAGTTCGACAAGTTCGATAAAATCCAAACTTCTAAACAATAACGCAATTATAAAGTTCGCGGAACGGCCCTTGCCTTGGTGAGAAGGGCTTCCGTGCGCGCGTTCGGGCGCAGCCGATATCTCCCGATGCCGAGCACATCGTGGAGAGAGAGAGAGCGAACGGGAGCTACTCTCATCGGATACGGAAAAAAAGAAAGAAAAATTGGAATTATTTAATTTCATTTATGTTGTAAAGAGAAACATTTTCCGTGTGTACAATTCGCGATATCGCAAAACGACCGAAAGCCTAAATGGACTCTCGCCACTCACCGGTTAATCCGTAATGGTGTACTTTTATGACGTCGTATTTCGTTCTTTTTCTTTGCGTCGTTCCGGTACTTACACTCTTACTCGAGCGCGGCATCTCTCTTTCTCTCTCTCTCTCTTTCCGTCCTTTCAATAGCGCGAGACACATTTTCTCCGAGCCAAGTAACGTGACGCAGACGCGGAAAACGGTAAGATTGCTCGTTCGCTTTATCCAGCAATAAAACAATATCACGTTTAAAAGAGCAAATAAATTTATAGCCAATCTCGTCAACGTTCGGGCGCGGATCCTCTTCCAGATCCTGCGAGGATCGTGAACGCCAACCCCCCGTGGGGGAGTCCCGCGGCGCGATGTCCGAGGGATCAAGGGAATGGGCTCAACGAATTGAAACTCGACTCGACGAACACGTAGCATAAAGTCGTAAAAGTCGACTTACGACAAGTCGTAACGCTCGGAAGAGAACAACGCTCCTTCATCTATTTTTTTTCTTCCCTCCCTTATAATTGGTGCCATCCGCGCGCGGGAATGAAAGTCAGGGCTTGTAATAAGAAACGGAAGAGGTTCCGAGAGTTCGCCCGCAGCGTTCGTTCCCGTCGCGTCGCATTAACGACGTGAATTTTATTGAAAATATTCGAGAGGACTCGGTTGATTAACCAATAAAAAAAAAAGGGTGCAGCGTCAACCCTCGAAACGACCGGTGATAAATAGCGTCGCGAGTTTTCGTGACGGAAAATTGTAGGCCGATCTTAATGACGCAATAAAAGCGTCGCGGCTTAATTTCATCGTCGACACGACACTGCCAGATGACGGCGGCTCGGTGTTTCGGTTTATTCGCCAAACGTGGATGTCAAAGCCTGGTTAGTCCTCAATCGATAAATTGACGATAAAATAAACTCTTCGCATTTCTGTCTTATAGGCAAAGTTGATATTATACGAAAATAATAATTTGTTATTAAATGTAACATTTTAATAACACAGAAACGCCATTACATTTATTTGAAACAGACGTGTGTTTGACATTATATATCGATGTGCAATATTGAAAGCGCCATTTGTTCTGCGTGATGTCGAATCGGTTACATGCAAAGCGAGAGAGATTGCACGGTGGAAAAAAAAACCCCGTGTCTCTTTTGTTCTCGCCGAAGTAATATTTAAGTATCGTATGGAGAATTATTGGCAGGCGCGTATTGGCCGAAATTGGAATCACGGTCGAGGTCTCGTGGTGGTGTTATCGTCTGTCAACCCGCCTGGAAACCAGTTTCAGAGCGATAAGTCAAGCGATATCGATCGCGACGGCGGGGGATGTGCACACAGCCGTGACAATAAATATTACGAGATGATTATTATTGGCCGAGCGTGCGAGAGAGCGCGCTATCACTTGTGCCGCGCGTGTGTATATACATATATATATATAATATATAATATACATATGTACCTACGTATATTGGTAGCGACACACCGATATTCTCTCGCCGCTACCGCAACGTTCCGGGTTGGCGATCGATTGCCGGGATCGTAGACTTCAATTGCAGAACGCGGTTGTAACAATCGCGGAAATTGTGTCGCAAATTCCCTTTGTCGCGATCGCGGGACCAAATGCCACGTCAGCGGGCGCGGCCAAATGCGTTTTCATGAGGTTCTCTATGACGACGTTCCCTAGTTTACAGGATTATAAACTCGCGCGAGGCGCGGCGATTCAGTAATTCATCGATAGCCGACAGCGGTCCCGGGAGGGAGTGTCTGAATTAATGAAGCGGGTTGTTTTTGGCGACGCGACAACGCGGCAATTTGCAGATTGTGTAGATTCGCCGCGACAAAATTTACTCGAATTTGAACGTACTCCGCGGATTTTAATTCGGAAAATGATAAACGTAAAGGCACGCGCGCGCTGCGACGATATAAACAATTATTTCCTTAGGATATAACCCAATCACGAGGGTTGTAAGGGAGGAGGGGAATCTCTTGCCGATATCGCTGAAATAAATCCGTAACTTCTCTCGCTCACGTACTCGCAACATCCGCCTCGGTTTTTCTCTTTCGACACACATCCACCGTCTCTCTGCACTCGCCGTTTTTCCTCAGCACAGATCTCGGGTTATTGGTGGCGTGCCGGTATCTCGGCGCAAGCTGCACCGCTCTCTGTTCGTCGTACAAAAACGAAGGGGGAGGGAGAGAGGTGATATACAGCGTAAAGCCACGAGAAAAATACTATCTTCATTGTCTAAATGGCTGCCGATAAAGCAGCCCGAGTTTACTGCGCACGAGATTGTATTTATCATCCAGCAATGCCAGTGCGCGCGCGCGCGTTATATGCTTTGCCACCCAGTTATCTAAGATGCGTTTGTCTATCTGCGGAGAGAAAAATGGATCCGCCCGTCGTTGCGGTTTGCTGAAACCGGGGGAGGGAGGAAGGATGTGGGGAAAAAAACAGCAAAGTATCGCGCGGTCGGTATACATTCGGGTGCCTCGTGAATCCCGGGAGGGTGATGCGATTCTGAAAAAGCAACTGCGACGTCGGACTCGTAAAATCGTCGAGAGGGTATATAATCGTTATTTCAAATCGCGTCCGTTTTCATTCGACGTTTATTGAACCGTGCGGAAGGAAAGGTTTTTAAGCAACGGGGAAGGATCGGTCGGTTTTAAAATTCGTTGAACGCGATATTCGATCCGATAAATCCGTTCGCAGGTTTTCTTTAATAAGATGGCGCGAAAGTGCCAAAGAGAGAATAAGATCGTGAGCTTTAATGCAATATTAAACAGTTAACACCGTTAGAGGAAAGAAAGAGGCGGAGAGGAGGTCGCGGGGATCGCCGCGTAAGTACGGGGTCCATTTTCCACCCTTCGCGCTCGAAAAGAGTGTGGTCACGTGCCGTGGGAAATGCCGGGCACGACCTCCCACGTAGGAAGACCTTAAGAAGGGTAGAATCGACCTCGCGGCGCGAGCACGATCAAACGTGCGGCGCAGTTGAAACCCTCCATTCCACGTACGAGGAATAGATCTGCAAGCTCTGTTAAATCATGATTTGTCGAGGATAATTCGATTCTCCGCGGCCGAGGTTTGGCGGCGACGAGATTCACTTTCGCGCGATTCGGCGCCGCGCCAGCAGCTACCCGATTTATGTCCTATCGTGTCTATATTCCGCACGGCCGTGGCAGCTAATGACGAGGTGACGACATTTACGTAATCAGACCGTTCCGTTGTAACACCGCATCGCGGGCTCGCTCGCTGCGCGACGAGAGGGAAAGTCGCTCACTAATATTGACTTTCAATTAATACTAACGCAGATCGATGAAACTTAAAACCGAAGCCGCATCGTTCACTCGCGAGGGATCAGTCGTATATGGTTTTACGCGTCTCTCGAATAAAATAATAGACGGAACTCTGATTAAAATTCTATGCCGTTGCGAATCTCATCGGGATATACACGCTCGTTTATTTTGTCACAAAGAACGACAGAATGTCGCGAGCGAAAACATAATAACGGAAACTGTATGATATTCATAGAAATATTTATCTCGATTCTTATCGAACGACAGCAATATCTCGCCGTGCATTCTCAACGTTCCAGCGACGTCTCGCGCGTAACGTTGCAAGTTATATACTTGCGAAGCGACAGGCGATGAATGAGCGGGAAATGTCTCTGGTACTTGTAACAGAAAATGGTATATGGTAAAGATAATAAAATTCAGGATTCGCTAACAAATGCGAACTAATAAGAATAACAAGATAATAAAAATAATATGTTACACAACTACTACACGAGCATCGCCTGTCTCACTCATCATCCCCTATCGCTCGGGAATATAACTGCAATCTAACACGCAAAGCGCATCGTTACAGGATCGCTCGACGCGCTGATCCGCCGCGCGAGCATAATATGGTCTCTTCATCATTCTTTTAACGTATTCCACGCTCGTCGCGGCGTACAAGCCGCGAAGGGGTGACACGGTTGTGTCGTCGAGCCTTTGGGGAAACTACGAGGTCACGAACCGAGAGAGCAATGCTATCGTGACGCCTGCACGATGTTCCTACTACCAGAACTACTTCTCTCTCTCTCCTCACCTATACGCGAGCTCGGCACGTACATATATCTGCGTCTCGGGCGTCTCTCTTCTCGTCCTCACACTTATCCCGCGTTCTCTTCTCATCTCCCGACCGTCTGCGCGACCCTCTCTATCCATCATATCCATCCTCCCACTCCTTCGCGTTCTCTCGCTCTCTATCTCTCTTTCTCGAGCCAGTCCAAAGAGACGGAGTCACGTCTCCAGACCGGAGTTGCTCTAATTAAATTACTTAAGCGTACGTGTATCTAGGGATGGTTTTGGGTCGGATGCTTCTACGTACAACTGCATGCCGTGACGGGAGAGCGACGTCTTGGGGCTGGCTGGGAAGCGTTTTGCTCGGACCTCAAAAGTCGAGACTACACCGAGTCGTCTGCAATGTCTGTGTGTCGGTTTTTTTTTTTTTTTTTTTTTTTTTAGGATCGAACATCACACCGCGCCACGGGTCGGGGCCGCATCTGATATCGTACGTGCTTCGGGTTTCGAGAGCGCGTCACTGATCCCTCTGTTGCTTTCGTAACGTTATTAAATGTTACGTAATACAAGAACGAATAAGATGGAGAAGAAACATATTATTATGTTGTGTTTATATTCTATCTATTGTTTTGTTTTGTTTTCTACACGAGACCGATTTAATAATTACGTGACATTTTGATATTTGGGGTGAGAAGTAACTTTTCGCCGCGCTTCTGCGTTCGCACAGGATTTCGCGGCGACCCGACGTTTTCATACAAAACGTTTTTGTCATACACACAGTTCCGCAAGATAGAGCTTTCTAAGGGATAAGTGTCATGAAGAGTTCTATTATAACTCGGCTTTTTTTTTTCCTCTCTTTCGCTCTTTGTCCACGGAGCATTGTCGCTGTCGTTTCTCGACAGCTGGAAAGTTACTAAAGTACTATTCTCGCACGCGTTTCCTCCACTTTTCTTTTCCTAGACGTCATCAAAGGATCTGTCACTCTCCATTATCAGCCCGGCGAGTGAACAGTAAAAGCATAAGACACTAAAGCCATATTATGTGGAGCACATTGTTCACTCACGCGATAGCGAGAGGTCAAAGAGAAAAGGACTTTCCTTTCCTTTCTGACAAAAAAGAAAGAATAGCGCAACAACGAAAACAAACGAAAATAATTGTCAAATAGATAGTTTGACATACATGTATCTCGAGTGTGACAATTGGAACTAGAATAAATTGACTTCCGGCTCTCTCTTGATTTTATACAACGCGTTCCGCGGCCAATAATCTCTCGTGTGTACAATTGATTAACTGCTGTTTTAATCAGTTTCTGATTAAAATAGCAGTTAAAGTTTCTGACGTAAAAATATCTTCAATTCAAACCGATGAGTATTCAGGAAGGAACACACGAAATCTTTGAGAGTAGGTACATGCACGCAACTTTTATTCTCTCTTTATATAAACACATGCATATACTATCGAGTCGCATATTGAGAACGTGCAATGTTACTTTGCTTCAATTTTCTTGGAGTATCCTCGGATACTCCAAGCGTAGGAAACACTTAGCATTTGTTATCCGAGGTAATGGTCTCTCGGACGAGACAATTGCTAAGGGGGATGGTTCAGGACATCGACGGCTTCGCGAAAAGAGGCCAACTTCGTCCCGTGTGTGTCGACGTACTACATACTGCCATTCCGCGAGCGCACGTCGTCCATAAATTTGACGCCGTTCTCACTGCGCGCATATATCAACCGATATAACGCCGCAAATAAAGCGTCGTTGAAAGACATTTATTTCTCCGCAATTCAACGTGTACAAAACCAAATTTTTTCACTTAACACACGCGCGCTAACATTGTTTCCGCGTACATTTGTGTTTTCCTGCGTTATTAAATATCTTTCCGTGGTAAATAGATGATAAGATACAAATATTAAAACGAGAGATCTATATTAAAGGAAGAGAGAGAGAGAGAGAGAAAGAGATAACAAGTTTAATATCTTGTAAGTTATTTTTTGTGTATTAAAATAAAAAAAAATAAATGTTATTTATTACAAAATAAAACTCTGTCACAATAGAATATTTTTGACTGACTGCAATCAGATTGGCGAAAGTAACGGTTAAATGAACGCCGTAGACATCGAAATATGTGGGGTTTGGAGAAAGGAAGAGAGGATAATCCGAAGCGGAACGCATTTGCCGCTAAATTTACGCAATTCCCCATTCGAGCTAACTCTAATCAGCGCGTCCAAGTAGAAACCTTATTAACACCGTGAATCGTTTCCACGTAATCAAAAGTTAGGCAACGGCAAACGCGATTATCGCGTCCGTGGATAGAGCAATGAAGTTGGAAAACGTTGTTGCGCACAAGACTGATGAGATAATGAGCTTTCGTGAGATTTTTATTAATTACGACGTGGCAAAAATGCGCAGACTCGCAAGCGCGAACGTCGAGCGCGGTATCGATCGGAACGTCGATATCGACGACGTTATCGAGTTTGTCGGTGCAGCAAGACCGGCCACGGAGTGCGCGGAAAAATTTCGTCAGAAGTAGCCATTAACTTCGTGACTGAGAAATTGGCCCGGGCAACATCGTAATGTCTCTCGCGACCGAGAGAACGAACGGGAAGAGAGAGAAGAGGGGAGAGAGAAAGAGAGAAAGCCGGTGTACACTGCCTCCGCCGCGAACGTGCAGCCAATTACCGGTGCCCGGGCATGAAATAACTGCATTATCTCTGTGGAAGCGGCTGCTACCACCCTTCACGACCACCCTCTCCTACCAACCTATATCGACCTACGCCCTATCTGCCTGCCTGCTGCCTGCCTGCCTGCCTGTCGCCTTGCTCGTCTCTGCAGCTTGCCTACGCCAACTCTCTTCCGATTCTCTCCCTCGCCGCGCTCCTCGTTCGCGAACCGCCGAAAATTATGTTGCCTGAAATTTCGATAAAACGGGATTCGGTCGGAGCCGGCATTAGATTGAATTTGCCGAGTTATAGTCCTCGAGGACGGAAAGAAACTTTTCCGGATACGCGCTGCGCGCGGCTTGCCCGGGATTCGAAATGACCCGCGTTTACCGTGTAGTCTGGATAACTCTCTCTCTCTCTCTCTCTCTCTCTCTCTTTCTCACACATATACATCCCTTTTACAACCTGTTCCCCTCTCTCTTCCTTTTTCTCTATCTCGCCTTTACTCACACATTTTCCTGTCTGATTCGTGTCCTGCCCATCCCAGTTTCACTGCCGCCGAACTGAATCGGATCGCCCAAACCCCCGACGGGATTTCGGGGCAATACTGTACGCAAGTCTCTCCTTTTGCACTTGCCGCGCGATCTTCTCGGGGCAACGAAGTTCGCGTGAAGCCAAGGGGAAAGGACAGAACGTGGGAGCACGCAATACGTAGGCGGGCGCGAATACGTGAGCGTCAAAGTTTCTCTGGCACGCCAAAGGCAACGGCGATGTCCAATCGCGTCTGGCTCCGCTGAAATCGGCAAGATATTTCCCCAGGCGAGAAGGTGACTGACCTTCACGATTGATTTATTTTGACACCACGCCGAGAAACCAATCGTGCATCCCCAGTACGCATGATCGGAGTCGAGCGAGAATTATTTTTGCGGCGACCGCGAATCTCCTTCCATGGGATAAAACGAAATGTCGCGCAAGCGTGAATGTCGCGCGGAGACATAGTTGTCGAAAAGTTACAGAGTAAAGGGTAATACAAACGATATTTCGACTATATGTTCCAAGAATTAACTATACGTGCTATGGTTATTTCGGGGCGCGCGTTTACCACCGCGTTTATCAGCCGCGCGCGTTGTCGTTTATCGAAATTCGAAGCAATTACGGGAACAAGCGCGCTCGCGAGATTGCGTCGTGATTGCTGTCATGTAAGTTTCTCGTAACATTACCTTCGAATCGGACGTCCGGAGACGACAGCGGTGGCGAGATACCGGTGGCGTTTAACGTCATCATCGCGCGCGTTGCGGCAAGCGACATCGACAATGATGGCGGAAGACAGACGTGTGCGGCAACGACGACGACGACGACGACGACGATGGGTAGGAAGAGCAAAACGCATTCCACGCTCGTAAGCGATGTCAAATAACTTTCGAGGGAGCGAAGGAAACGGACGGACGGTTAGGAACGGAGGAAAGTAAATAAAAGGCCATTCCGATTGGGCGATCAATTACATCGAGCCTGCATTATTCATAGGGAGTTGGGGGCTCGCAGGCCGCAGAAAGCTCTATCTCTTCTCTCTTCCACCCCCGAACTAACGGAATCAGACCGTGGCCTCGGCCGAAAGAGAGTGAGGGAGAGAAATCCGCGGGCGGCGGGTCGGAAGCGAAGAGAGAGGGTGCGCGTGTATTTGCATCGACAATCACTGCAGAGCAACGGCTATCACTCTGGGGTTTCTCCGAGCAGAGAAAGAGAGAGAGAAAGATAGAGTTACAGGTTTATTCCGAATAATTTGAAAAATTAACTGAAGAACCGGTCGACGGACGATCAAGCTCGTGGATGGGTCCGCGGCATATCGCCATCTGCAAAATCGCGAATACTCGATAACATCCCAAGTGGAAATCGACGTCTCCAAAGTTTCCGCTAAACTTGACGATGTTTTACAGTTAGTAGTACTCGTATCCGAGAGCGAGTCCGAACTTATATCAGACTCGTGTCGCCGCGTCCTAAAATACATACATATTACACGAGAATATCTTGTTATTTACTCCCAAAAATTTTAACGATGGAAATTAATTTGAACGCGAGATAATCTTCATACTAAGTATCGCATACATTAATTACGCGAGCCTAAATTGGATTTTATCGCAAAATAGTGGCGCTCTCTCAGAGAGCGAACCTTGGCGTGGCTCGTGGAGAGAGGGCTCGTCTCCAGCCTAAATCTCTCGCGGTTCATCTGGATTTACTTCCCAGAAACTGGCGCGTCCAAGCTATTAAACACCACCAACCGAGCCGAGCCTCGGTTGATTTACAAAATATATAAGCGGTTGCGAGAAACTTCATTGAGCGTTATTAAGCGCGGCGGGGTTCGGGATTACGTTTAGCGATGATTTGGCAGCGGTTAATATCCCGTTATAAAAATACAGACAGTTTAATCCTCCACCACCCCCACTCCACCCCGCACCCTGTTCGGTTATATAATACATAGTTACGACGTCTTCGATATTATTCATCCCAGTTATTGAGCTCTTTCTTTCTCTCTCTCCCCGGCTGTATTCTCGCTTCTAGCTCTGTCTTTGTTTCTCTCTCGTCCCGCTTTCCGCGCGCACCGGAGCCCGCGCGGATATTGTTCGTTGTCGATATTGGAATTCCGCGCTCTATCCCGGCTGGGTTCGCTTTATATAACGTTCAAATAAGGAAATTATAGTTCGCCCTCGTCACTTCAAAGGAAGTGTTTTCTTAAAAATTTTCAACGTTAGACATTGAAATCTTTCGATATCGACAGAAAAAGCGATTAATGAAAAGACATTCTGCAAGAATTTGCAAGAAAATCGTACGACCGAGACCGTTGTCATTCGCTCAACAACAAACGAATGCTTCAGATTTTTTTTTTTTTTTTTTTTTACCACGAACTACAATCTTACTCTGTCAGTGAATATAATTAGTAAAATTGCGTGCTCAGCAACTTTTTTCAGAAAAAAATATATATATGTGAAATGAAAGAATGTGCATTTGTTTGAAGGACAGAATTCTTCAGGAGAGAAAGAGGTTTTAGGTCAGCCGCGCATTCTCCATACGCTCGAACGAATCGCGACCCGTCCCGTCACGAGCCTCAGTATATCATCTGGTAATCAAAGTGGCCCCGCGATCTCTCTTTCCTGCGAACCAGGGACTATATAAAGTATATCAAAGCAGCGGTTTGATCACGATTTCAACCATTTCTCCGTATCTCCCCCTGTCTCGCTCTGACCCTCTTTCTCTCGGTGAGAGAAACTATCCCTCTTTTTGGAGCCGTGCTTTTCCCTTTCTCTTCTGTCCCGTTTTCTTCTGTATCTGTCTCTCTCTCTCTTTCCCTCTTTCCCTACGTTATTACGTCTCTCCACGTCTTTGAAGGTGCCGTCGAGCAGAAATTATGAGTCCCTGTACACTACGGGGCTCGCTCGACTACTTTCTACTCGAATTAAGCACGGGCAAAGGACCGACCGGACGGACGGTCGAATGCAAATGTAAAAGCAAGCTCGAAGGCTTGCCGAGCGACGCTCGGTTAACCCCGTCGTTGCTTGAGAGATCGCTTGGAGAGTTATACCGCTCCCGTTGTCTTCGGCAGAGAATCCCACAGACCGCGACGATTTCTGAGATTTCTCTCGTTGTTAGCCACGTGTGTGTATGACGTGAATGCAGTTTCGAAATAAATAAATGACCGAATTTTTATTTTTTCATTAACTAAAAACTATCTAAAGCGCAATCACCGGCACGTTATTACGAAAATCTGATGAACCCTTCCCTTCTCCGAAATTCGCATCACAACGTTCCGCTTCTTTTCTCTCGTGTGTACGCAATTTTCCTGATTTTATCCGATGGACGTCGGATTCGCGTCGTTTATAGCGCGGGTATCCGCAGGTCTCGAGAACGACTCGATTCGGGGCGGCGCGCTTTGCCGCAGTAGCGTCGTCGATGCGACGAGGCGTGGCGAGGTTAGTTTAGTTGGAAACATGCCTGGGCGAGCATAGCAAATACGCGCAACTGACACCGGAGGGACGGTCTCTCACGGCGGCGGAGGCGTATACCTACGTGCATATAGATAGAGACGTACATATGTACACAATATATATATATGTATATACACATATATCCGATCATATACACATACGTACACACGTACACATATATGTACAAAGGCACGAGGGTGACCGAGAAGGGTGGCAAGGGAGGGTCGGATATCTGGGAGGCCGTGGAGACCGAAGTGGACAAACAGACGTGCCGACGTCCGCGGGGACACCGAAAACACGATGACGACGACGACGACGACGACGACGACGACGACGACGACAACGTGAAACGAGAAATCCGCATACACCCCGCGGCCAGGTTTTCGATTGTCCGGCCTGCGGCCTTTGTCGAGAGGCAAGAGTTAGCGCGGGACATAGCGATGAAAATTGATCTGTCGGGACGAAAAGTACCGGAGGCGGCGCGCGGTCTCCTCTCTCGTCATGGAAATACGTCGCGCCACCCCGGCATTAGAGTTATCCGCGACGTATAGTCCGTCCGCGCGTTCGTGTGTGTGTGCGCACGTTCGATTTGTATAAGTGCGCCCGCCTCGCGCACAAAGGGAGCGATTTTAATCGTATCGCGAGGGAATATCGCGCGCAAAAACATTCGACGAAAAAATCGCGATGTCCCAACGGACTTTCGTTATTCTAGTAGCGTACGCGAAATTTGAATGTACAAAGTCCGAATTATACAGAACGTTTCAGAGTTGCACTGCACCTGTCTCCTTCCTCTCCCTCTTCTGTCTATTCTTTTTTGTTTTCTTTCAATATATGCGCAAATAAATTAATTTTCTTCCATTTCTTTTATTCCCGCGCACAAAACTAGTGTTATATTGCGTAATTTGAATTCGATTGTGGGGTGAGAATATTGCGCGCGATATTTCTAAATCAAAAAACTGCGCGTCATTACGTTTTTCCGCTCCATTTATATCGAATCACGAAAATATGTTCATAAAATATCTTTCGACCCGTTCTGTAACGTGTGTAGTGCGAAACGTCCTTGATTTCTTGACCCAATTCACGCTCTTTGCGTATAGCGAGTGTCGTTCGACGAAACTTCAACCAACGTTATCTGAGTAATAGCAGTAAAACCTGCGAAACGAGAATAATGTCTACTTGAATCGTAATTGGAGAAAAATAGTATCGCTCTCCGTCGCGATAACAAAAGACACGATCTTTTCGTCGAAATAATTCGCGGACGAATTTTGCGCATTATCATAAAACGATTATCTGTCTCTCTGTTTCTCTCTTTTCCTCTTTCTCTCGAGTAATTGGAAGAAACTTTAGTTCGCTCTGGTTTTTCGAATTTTTCGCGTCGTATACTCGGCGTCGGCGTCCTCGCTGTAAGTCAATGTCGTATATATATCGTGACGGATTTCGTTCGCATTCGAACACTAATGCCTTTTAACTTCCATCATTTCGATCCAAATTATTTAATCGGTGGCTCCTCTCGGACAGAGAGAGTTCCGAGAGATCGTAAACCGTTAACTGTCTGTTTAATCCGCTCCAAACATACGTAAAGCGCGCATAAAAGCGATGACTCGTTGCGATGTGCCGATATCGCCAGCCGAAATTGCCGCAGCCGAGCTTTATAATCGACTGTACATTTGCGTTCTATTGCTACTTGTATCGCATTATTCTTACTGTTATTACGATGTCTCTCGCAGTCTCTCTCTCTCTCTCTCTCTGTGTATATATGTGTGCGTTCGGTAAACGCGCGATGTGTCGTCTGCGCGCGCGTATCATCCGCGCCTCTCGCAGAACGAAGCGATAAACGGGCGCGACCGGCGCGTTTATATCGCTTCTTCCCGGCGATTTCATGCGTTACGTGCCGCAACTGACGACGCCGATGTGCCAGAAGGATCTTACTTTTATGTCAGTACGCGTGCATTTCACGACGGTCGGACGTATCAGCGCGTCTCGAGGATGCTCGCTCCGCGCGTCCGTATACTCTCGTTGAACTTCCCTAGTCTTCTACGACAAGGGAGGAGGGGGAGGGAAAGGTATAGCCACGGGCGAGGATTTTACGTTGTAAACGGTCGTTTACGCGGGACTCAAATAGTCGGACGGAGCGTGCGCTGGACGCTTCTTGATTGCGCGTGCATCCATTTCAACATGACGGCCGTAAAACGTTTACGCTTCGGGGTCGAAGATCGCGCGGTGGCGTGTCCGCTAATTCGTCGACGCGCGGCAGAGATAGAGAGAGAGAGATGCGATATATATATACTATATATATCGCCAAGGTATATCCATTAAAACGGCCGGCTCAAATTGCGGCACCCGAACGCGCCCGTCTATTTAATTGTCGTCCACTTAATGGCGAGGAATATATCGGCGCTTTGTGCGCAACTTCGGCGAGCAGTCCATCCAATCGCGCGCGGTCACGCTGAATCGGAACGGTATGATAGACGGGGG
>QVNW01003189.1:0-37733 GCA_014825475.1 Pseudomyrmex flavicornis
ATATATATATATATATATATATATATATATATATATATATATTATGGTCGCATAAATTTATAGTGTGTTTTATATTTCATATACATTTTCTATTCGTTTTGTGACAAATAATTGGGATTTCATAAAGAAAACTAATAAATATATTTTAAAAATGTTACGTGAAATAATATTGCATACATACTATTGCGTATAAATAATTAACAGTGAAATATTGCGGAAAAATAGGTCATGTTAAATAGCATCATAATCCCAACGGTAATAAAACGTCACCGTGCTAGTTAAGTTTATTTCTAGCATAGATCTTCTTATCAAGCTTACACGTCTTTTACACTGGTGTCCTTCGGTGATCTTCCTAGTGATTTATAATGCTGCGCTCGTACGCTGCACTTGTCAGCAGAACGTAAGGCTAATAATCGCCGTCGTGCGGCGAAAGAAATTCTCAGCGACTTTACATATAGCGAAAGCGCGATCAAAGATAATTAAAACGCCGTTTCGTCAAGCGTAAACTTCGCGTACGATCACAAAGCAAATAATCGAGTAACAAGTCGGCTGAGAAAAAATCAATGAATCTAGCTGTTTTGTCGAAGAGGGCACTGACAAAAAAATACGCGATGTATTCACAGAAAATGCGATAAAAGCTGAATCTATAATATTACTTTATTGTAGGGAAAAAATAAAGCTGCACATTTTGATTAAAAATATTATCGTATTTCAAGAATAGATTGTAGCGAATGAGAAATGTTTTAATAGATTTGTTTTAGTAATAAATTGTGCACAAAAAAAAAAACAAAACGCAGTAGAAAAATTCGGCGATAAATATAACGAATTATGGCAAATAATTAGATGTTGCCAAGCAATTAAGACAACAATGACAGCAGTATTTGCACATATATACTGTAAAACACTGGTTTCTATTGTTTCTTCTATTTCTAGTAATATTATAATATTAAAAACAGACAATTTTTTTCGTTTGCAACAAAACGAGAATAAATAAATGAATGAAAAACCGTGAATCACATAAAGAAGTCATGTCATCACAACTTTTCACAAATGAGAATTTATTAGAGAATTTTATCTAATACCTAGTTTCATGCATTTCTCAAACTCTACAGAAATCTCAAGAATAATCGAATTAAACTGCAGGAGATGCAGTTTCCTAAACAGCAGAAAATATAAAAATTCAAAAATTTATGAAATACAAGAAACTGCGTATAGGGAAAAATTCGTACTAACCCGTTTTTTTTGTGCAGCCATTGCATGTTAGCAAATTTTTTCTAGCTGTAATTCAGTTTTCTCTTTGCTATGCATATGTATATAGATGAATTGCATGTCCAACTCGGTTTGCTTTTATTATCATATAGAAATCGCGATTTCTACGCGCTATCTATCGTTTATTTTTACCCCACATCGTCAAAAAACGAATAAGTATGGAATTATATTCTTGACTATACACTAGCAATCCCTCTTTATATTGTTTTCATAATCTTTTTACAAAAGGAATTAAATTTTTAACAATAATGTATTTCTTTTTTTTTCATATATAATACTTTAATGTCGACAAAAACTAGCAAAAATAGAAATACAAAAGGACATACTATATAGTACAAGTTTTCATGCTATAACGTTTTCTGTTAATCTGTATCTAACTTACTCTCTTTGTATATGTTTGTATAAGAACAGTTTTAAACTATATTTCAAGAGAGATATTTTTTGTTATAAATAATCGACTTTCCAATATGGAGTGTTCCGTATATGATTTTAGATTCTGTTAGTTCCATCAATAGCCCGTTGTGTGGTCCACAGATTCCAAGTGCCATATGGAAACACTCTATATTCTTATATTCGAATTACAAGAGCGAAGAATGGATAGAACGTATTTTGAAAGCTATTTGCTTTTACGAGCATCCGGAGAGTCACGTTTCATGTGTTTCTTCCGCTGCTGTTCCGATCTTGTAGTAAGGTTCGACTCAAGTTATACCACGAATTTTACCTTCTGGTGCAAAACTATATATGTATGTATATACACAGATATATATGTGTGTGTGTGTGTGTGTGTGTGTGTATCTACGTTTAAAAGAACCATTAATAGAAGATAACAAAAAAGGTTTAAATGACACAAATACTCGAAAAATAGAAAAATCTGTGCATTCTTAATTTTTTTTTTTTTTAATGTTATTGTATCATATCTTGTGATAAGAGTTATTATATATATATATATATATATATATATATATCATTGATATATGTATAAACATAATTAAACACGATGCAATTATTCTTAAGACAGATATAAGCATGAGAGCCAGATAAATACAATCTAAATTTACGCTTGCAGTATATAAAGAAGCACTCTAACGCATCTAATGAATAAAATATCGTTCCACTGTGCTGTTTGCACTACTTCGATAGTGCTACACATGGCGGATGTCATGTATTCACAAACGACGTGGCAAAAAACATATTTGCAGCGAGCGCGACTTACCTCTGCTAGCACCTGGAAATCCGCATGTCTCGCGTAAACGACGCTAGATTTTTCACTCCCATCGGAAATAGCTTCTCCGCGTCGTCGGATAAGGCGGACAAGTTTTCAGACAAGTGCGATAAGACTTTTCTCTTGCGCGTCTTTCTTGCGAGCCGGATATTGTATTTCCGCTCTCGCGTCTGCAGTTTCCCGATTTTCTGACTCATTGTAGAGGTTTTTGTTTTTTTGTCTTTCTTTCACAATTTTATTACAAAACTCTTGAACCGGGGAAACGCATCGCAAGATGCGAGAAAGTAGGTAAAATTAAAAAATTTCAAAAAGCAATTAATTTTGCAATTTTAATATTAATTTTGTTTAAGAAAGCAATTAATGTTCAACGCTTTAGTTCGTTTTTAAACAAACATTCGGCTTATAGTCGTGTGTACGATAAGACACGTACACGAATATAACGAGTAAGCGTCAACTGAGAGTTTTCCAATGAAAAAAAAAGACGCATTATCATGACGTTGAAATTCGGGAAAGAGTAGATCATCAATTCATATGTATGCACTCGAAAGAAAAAATAAGACGATCAAACTGTAAATTTTATGATTTCAATGCAAATTAGTTCAAAGTCCGGGATCAAAGTTACGTCATAAGTAAATCAAAATTAAAATTTTAATTATAAAGAGCAAGAATACACTTTAACAATCTTAGCCGTGTAAAATTGTATCTCTTTTCGATGTGGGTTATCTCAAATTAACTTCGTGAATTACAGAATTGTCTTAATCACCGCTTAAACACTCTGTCGAGATGATTTTGAAATTCATATTCCGAAATATCTAAGTAGTTGAAATTCATCTTTAACATAGATTTCGAGGAATTCTGTAAAATTAATCCATGTAATGCCGTTAGACGGTTAGATAATTGTGTTAGATATGTAATTAAATATGTATTATAAGATCACTGCTTACAGCGAGAACTTGGATCAAATACACACAAATATAATACACATTGTACGCATGTATGATTTCGGAGAACAATCTCTCAATCTTTCGAGTTTGTATCAGTAATGTAGCAGTTAGTAACTAATATAACTAGTAACTATACTTTCTGTTCAAGACTTAACCATTTCGAGATCGAATACGGCTTTTGAACTTCAGCCCTTTAGTGAAGAAAGCTCTCCCGACTTTGAATTTCCATTCTTTGTATCTCGGAAGTAATAACGATACGTACTCTTTTCTCACTTATTAATAATTGAAAAATCTCAGCTTGCACAATCATATATTTTACAGTAGAACTCATTTATCATTTTTCATGCTGTATTATTTTTATGCTGCTCTAATTTTCATAATTTTAAATGTAATTTTTATACATGTATATCATAAACATATAAGATACCGTTAAAAAAATAGTCAGAAAAAAATAGAATTAAACGTTTTCTTCTTTGAGCAATTTCACGTCTCATTTGCGAAAAAATAGTCTTTTGTTGCTGTCGCGGATTCAGGTTCGATTTCTAAGTAAAACGTCGCGAACGATGTTAAAATCGGCGAAAGAGCGTTTCGCGTCGGATAATTGTTCGCATTTTGATTCATCCGTGTGCCTTAGTTCTTACCTCGTGAATACGAGTGCTCATCTATAGCTAAATTAAGTTCGTCCGTTCAAATGGCAGGAAGAAGGAAGTCTTGATGGAAGAGGACTATGCGCAAAGTCGACAGTAGTTTCTCAGTGTGGCTCTAGCGTTCCTTCTGCCGTTTTATCAAGGCCGGCTATATCTAACAATCAAGCGGATACATACTTGCGACAACACGTTTCTCAGGGACGATATCTCAGTATCTTCTTGCGGCTGCAGAAATTGTGTTGTTGCGTTTCTGCACATCACGTTGCTACTTCTCAAATCAAGTTGCTTGAAATTCGTTACAGCGAGTATAGCATTGCTATATTTAGTTGATGGCATCTAAGAATATCTGACGCTACACATACATAAAATAGTTAAACATTTTTCTTTTTTATATTAGTAAAGCATCTCAATTCCTTTTATGTGCATAAAAACTTGTAACAGTGTAAATTCAAATGTTTTCTCGAATTTTGTTGTCCCCGTTTTTACAAACCAATATAAATTTCAAATATCAACAAATCTACCCGAGAAAAAACATACTATTGTAAAATCCGATCTTTGTCGTGGTTGCGCGATAAATTCGAGATTTTTCCGGTTAACGATTTTCTCCGATGTGAGTGATTGGATTACAGAAACGAATGAAAAATCTAACGTTATTTCGCTCGTGAGTTTCCCAGAATGGTGAGATTAAAGTTGCGAAATCGATATCGAGATGATGCCATCTCGTTTCTTCGTTACACACGAAGGGACAAGTTTACACGTGTGCTGTATGAAAGTATTGAACTCACTTGATGAATAAATCGTATGGATACACACGATGTCCCTCTCAAAATATTTGAACTTTGTGCGCTTTCCTACATCGCTACGTTGTTATCCGACGCGTCAAATGTGAAGAGGAAAATACAGTACAAGCGTGGAAATTACATTTAAAGAAGAATTGGTGCAGTGGATGACCTTTTTAAATTCGCTCGACGACGTTGCAATCGCGCACCGATATGTCTAACAAATGTTGCGCTCGACACAGCGCAATCTTTCTCTGAGTAGTAAAGCTACGAGCTTTGTACACCTCAAAGTGACAAATGGTCCCAATAAGGAAACCGTAAGGTGCACTTGTCTCACAGCCTCTCTCTCTCTCTCTTTCTGTACAGTTGTGCGGTATAGCAATTGCTTTTGCGAAGCAGCATATGAACAGGTTTTCGCGGTAGAAATTTAAAAGCTTCACGCGTTTTAAATAGCTGGCCAAAAATAATATTTTTTAGTGTAATACTTGCAATAGAAAACGTTCTCGTCTTCAATCAATAACAAGTGCAAATCAATAAAATTATCATTTGTAAAAGCGTTTCGTGTTACAAATTTTAATAATATTCTCGTAGAGAACGCGCAATATGTATTAGATGTATAACATGCATTTAATCTTGTTGTAATTAACGGACTGCAGCGCCGGCCTTTTGTTTTTGTTTTTTTTCTGATAATCGTTTCTCTGCCATTCGCACTCCACAGTCATACACATATCGTTTCTAATAACGTATTTTTACTAATAATACTGCACGTATTTAAACAATTAAAGTACTTTTTTAGAAAAAATCTTATATTTTCTTTATATTTTCATATTAATTCCAATTTTTAAGATTTTTTCCCATTGTTTAATGAAACATTTTTGATGAAAATATTAATTGGCAATTATAAGGAACTTCGCATTTATCGTTTGCATATTATGACGTAAGAGCTTTTATCAAATAGAAAAAACTACTAACGTTAATAAGATATCTGAAGGAAAACGCATGAAACCATTGTAAAATAATCAGTTTATTTCTATAATCAGCATTACAAGATGCTTTATCATTTAATTACTGCTCTAGCTGTTCTATTCATGATCTTTTTGTTATCCTCATTACTGATGCAACACATCTCTTTATTTCTATTCTAAACTATCATGACTCTATTGCTCATGACACGCGAATATTTGTTACATAATCTTTTGATCGACATGATTACGCTCTGATTCTATATTTATGTTCAAACTTTAGGCAACGTATGCGGCAAAAAAAAAGAAGGAAAAAACACGAAAGCATCTACATTTCGACACTTTTTTATATTAGAGAATTAGCAACGTTTTCAAATTTTTACACGCAAAATAACATCGAAACGATATTTCACTGAAATTACTTGTTGCATATTTTTATTGTCTATTTCAATATTTCTCGTTATATACACATAAAATTGTAAAATAGGATCCACATCTTCTATATACGAGCATAACGTATTTAATAATGCTGAGATAAGCTGTTGCTCGCTGATACGCGAAAAGGGAAGAGCAATCAGTTGTAACGTACAATCCAATCTCATATTGTCGATGATGCAACACAGCGACAAAAATCATGACAAGAAACGCCTCCAGCAGAAACGTCAGAAGTTATGAGAAATCATCCTATAAGTCAACTTTTTTGATCAATTCTAATGCAAATTATTCATGTAATTTTCAGCGAATATTGTTTTAAATATTTATCTTTCTGAGAGAGAGAGAGAGAGAGAGACAGAGATGAAGTTTTACACGTAAACATGTACTGAAACATGTACTAAAACGAAGCCAATCTTTCGTAGAAAAACATTTACTGTTCTTTCCACGCAATTATGCTTTAATAAACATTTTATTTATCGATGTGTATATATTCATCGCGCATTTGAAAGTCATTAGCGCAAACTTCAAGTTACGCGCGTATAAAATCATAATTCTTTCTGGTGCGGAAATTACGTAGTTCGAAAATTACGTAGACATGCCAGCACCACGCGACAGCTTATTACTGAAGTGAAATCAATTAGTTTTAATTACCTATATATATATATATATATATATATATATATATATTTATTTATTTATTTGGTTGAACATAATATGCGTGCGCATATCTTGAATTTGTTTATTTTATTTGTTACGCACGCATATTATGTTCAACCAAATAATATTGTAACAGCAGATGTAAAACGTATCATCAAGTTGTTTATTCATTAAAGTGCGATATTTTCGCGAGAAACATTTTTTGTCTTTCGAAAAGAATGAATGGGGATACCTATTTAAATCTTTTTCTAAGCAATGTTTACTTAGCTTAGAACGCCATTTTTGCATTATCTCGTGGATCGTAAATCCGTTTGATAATTACTTCCGATGACAATTCTTTTTCGAAAAAAAAATTGTGAGAGAAGAGAAGAATGCGCCAAAAAAGTAAAAACAGAATACAATTACATTAGATCATTAACATGCCAGTTCTCTCTTTTAAAATATGTGACAGTTTCGTGACATATCGTGCAGATGTTCCATTATCAGAATATTATATAAACGATTCAATTATTTAAATCGTTTAAGATTAATGTTACGGCAAATGTAGTATTTCCGTAAGCAATTTGTCTAGAATTACTCGCGCGACAAATAGTAAAAGTGTACAAAGTGCGCATGAGTATACACGATAAATGAAACTATTCTTTGCCGTTTTTATTCACATTTAATCATAAATGAGCCTTTTTATTACATATTGTGTCATCAGCAATCAAATAGAAGAAATGTTTTATTCTGTTACGCATATAGTTACATGACAAAAACGCGAATAAAATGTCTTTAGAAATCCTTTTTCTTTCAAGGTTTCTTATTTCTTTATTTTTTCTAGTTTTTTACCGTTTATTTACAAACTGTATACGCGGGATTTAATTTTGACTCTTTCCTTTGTTAAACGGATTGCTTCCTTGTTTCTCTTCTGTATGTTTGCGTAAATTCGAAGAAATTCCGTCGGACATAAAAGCTCTTTAACAATAACATACCTTGTGCATACTTAGAATAGAAACGCGACTGATGCTACTACCGTACACACGCTTTGTGCAAATAAACATCCGAGTACGTGACAATCTGGCAGCTCCGTTTGCAAGTACGTACGTAAAGCTATTTGCGCTTTTTACGGGATCGCAGTATATCGTTCTGCGTCGGTACTTACAATTAGTTAATCATACCATTATTACGTCAGTTGATGTAAGACATAAGTGCACACGCGACAATTTATATCATGGTATTAATATATATATTATAACATGTAATTAATCAACCGCATAATAGATATTAAAAATAAATAAATAAATATATATATATATATTAAATTGCAGGTTTGCTAACTGTTATGACAACGGAGAAAATGTTTGATAGTCAAACAGAATCTCGTTTGCATAAATATTTAACAATATAATCTTTCTTTATCTTTCTATATCTTATTTAAAATTATATTTAACAATATAATCTTTCTATTAACGCTATAAAAATTTTTTACTATTAGACGTATTGTGATATGTCTGTTAAAAGTACGTTATTCTTTATAAGACATTTTTAAATTCAAAATATAATTATACTAAGTAAATAACATCCGCATTGCTTCTCCACGTAGCGGAAGAATAGTTTGAGAATCGCACAAGTATGTATGTACGTGTACGTATTCTTTGCGACGAGCAACATGCATTAATGCGCGCCCTCGCACAAATTGTAGGAACCTTCGCAAATTACGTGAATTTTCAAGTAGGTGAGAAACCTCATCACGAAGATCCAACGACATGTCGTGTACACTCGTGTGTTTAGCCGGGCGTGACAGACTCGAAGTTAGCGTGCGTGGCGCTGTGCAAATGTAACACTTGTACATACATACATACATACATACATACATACATACATACATACATACATACATACATACATACATACATACATTCATACATTCATACGTACATATATGTATGCACGTACAAGCGCATATACCGTTGTCACGCATGCAGTATCCTCAGCATTTACGCTGCAACGGCGGCGTATGTAATCGACTACTATTGAGGGAGGCATTTTACACGAGTGCAGCAGATGGCCGTGACCTCGATTTCATCACAAGCTGAAAATACTTATTAGACGGTAAAATGATGAGCACGAAGTAAAGACAGACCCGAGCTGCAGTCGTTAATAACAGATTTTAAGATAAATGAAAAAAATAAGAGCACACGCACGTGAATGTTTGACGTCGCGTGTGTGTGATATGTGGCGCTCGAAAAAGTAAATACTGTAATATTGCTGAAATATTAATTTTAGGAGATAAAGTGTTTCTTAGAGAATTCGATGATCATAAAAACCTACTCGTGTTTAGCCTTGTGCAAACGGATTGCAGCGAGTCAGCGATACATATGGAAATCAATAAAAAGGCATTCGAGGCGGAATATAATTTTCCGTCAGGCTTTATCACGCACGTAGAATCTTCTTCGTAACAAATACTTGCAGTGTTGGAAAATGGAGGTTAAGGATGCTACACTAAAGAAGGTTTAGTGTCGACCAAGATACCAGCACTCTTAAAAAGCAATGTGAGACAATTCAAAATTCGTGAACACGTTCAAATGATCTTTTTTATTAATTTACATTATTTCTGAGAAACAAACTATGTGCAAGTTTTTACGTTGTGTTACGTGCTTAAATTTTCCAATTTGTCATGCAAAATAGAAAAAGCTTTTCTAATGATGGAGACATAACTGTAGCAAATTGCCTAAAATGTAAGATTCTCTGTTTTTTATATCTTTCGACATTTTATGTCTGACCTAGTCTTCGTTTCGCGCAGAAAGTATCCATTAGGGAATAAAACAATGAACGAGATGAAGCGAGAAGTGCGCTAAAGTGTCAAAGCTTAAAATGTTACCATTAATCTTGAAATATAGGCGAGCGAAAAGTTTGAAAACGTTTATCTGGCGTTGTACAGACAGATTTTTAAAGGGAATTTTGATAACATTAGTAGAGAAAAAAAAGAAAAAGAAAAAAGAAGTGGAAGTTTTAAAACTATATGAATAATACTATTTTCAAATTTTCTCCTGTTTACAACTTTTACTAATATTTTTACATTTATTGTCATATTGTTTACTGTAGCTCGATTCTTACAAAAGTTTCTATCGATACTACACGTGCGCACACGCACACACACAGAAAGAGAGAGAAGTAATATTATTTTCTTCTATAATAAATACTTGGAACTTTTATATGATGTATGTACAAGCGAAGCAGGAAGTGCGCACTTAATGCAACGCGATGACCGATATCCGCATGATTGCTTATTTCTTTGGTAAATAGTTGGGTTAATTTGCATACTGCCACCAGAGGTGGTTGGTTGAATTTGTCAAGGTAACTTCTAGCCACCATAATTGCGCGTGTACTGCCGGTACGTAGAAGTGAAGATAACATGATTTATTCCGACTGAGTATGCAAACTCTCGGGGCAATCTATTCACAGCCAAGCTAGGATCACAAGTGATTTACGTAGTTTATGTTTAATCAGACGCGTGAATGCAACTTATTACCGACGAAAATCACAAAAATTGTCCCTCAAACAAAGGGAATATATATATATTTATTTATCGCGATGTACACGTCAACTCCATATTGCGTGTGTAAAATAGTACAGCACAGAAAATAAAGAGTATTTCATTATATTTCTGACAACTAATTTTAATTGTTTTCATCTGTTTGTGTGATGATTTGTTTGCGCGTTAACAACCTATTTTGTTCAATTTATATAGATGTCTAAAAGCTCGCGCGAATGCTTCGTTTTTAGCAGTATTATATTACCTTCGATCTATCTCTGCACCTACACTCGTCTCTGCAATCGAGAAAAATGTGAAGCTGAAACAGGGCGGTTGTCCGAAGATTCTTTACAGTCTTCATTGTGCTTATCCGAATTTTTTTCGCATTTTTTCTTGCATCGCTAGTTTCGACGTTACAAATGCGAATATATTTTTAAAGATTATATCGCAACAAATCTGGATGTGTTTGAATAATCCGCGCTTATAAGATAATTGTGACAAATGTTGCCACATGCGACCGAAGGACTCTGATCTAGTATAATAAAGAGTTTTTGAGTATTGCATACACACACACACACACACACACACACACACACACACACACACACACACACACTTCAAAAATCGCAAGAGGAATTTTTCTCGCAAATACAATCATCTAACCGCAGTGCTGTTACAGATAAAATCAAACACGATCGGTTGTTGTTCAAACGTTATCTCGCGGTTTTTTGCAATACGCATTTCGTATTCCATTCCCGTCGATCCGATTGACACAGTACGGAATTTTCGGGCGACGCGTTGCAAAGTCCGTTTTTCACGCGCGAGAGATAAAACGATCCGAGAAATTCGAGGAGAGGAGATTCTTCGTCAATGTCGAGACGAGGTGAAGAGGATACGCGCTGACAGCTATAGGAGCTTGGGCGTCAAAAAAAAGAAAAAAAAGAACTTTCGATCCGAGTGTGAACTTGAACGCAGAGGCACATGTTGCAGGAACCGACACAGTATTGCTATTATTAAATTACACCAACTTTTGATTAAGATTTCAATTGATTTTGTAGTGCTATTGTAACAAAATTTGCGAGGCGTAATATTAATGTTGCAGATTTTTTGGAAATATACTTTTGGCATTTGCGGCACGTAGAAAGTATAAATGCATATCTTTTCAAATACGTGATGCGTTCGAGTTGTATTCGCCGCAATTTGCACATACGCTCTACACGTATGTATATGTGTCAAATGCAATTGCGTTTAGTAGTTATAGTCAGAAATTCATGATGTGCTGGTCACTGGAGGCGAATATTGAGAAATTATCTAATTCCAAGAAACTACGTTCTCCCTTTTATAGGATTAAAATTAATTTATTCGGCGATATATATCCCTCATCAATTAAATTTTAAAGCTTAAATCGGCGAAAAATTCCCGTTAGTCAAACTCATAAAATAAGTGCGTTCATCTATATTATTTGTGAAATAAATGATGTTTAAATACCAAAGAATGAGCGTCGGGATTAAGCTTCTAACACGGGATGCTGACACGCGTGTACTTATATTTGAGCCGTTTTATGAATATTTCGAGCCAAACTGCCATGGAATGTTAATATCGCGCGGCCGAAACGTCTTCTTTGCGCGCTCGATAGATTGTATTCATTAATTTCGTGATTAAACGTCCGAGCGATGTGCATCCTCGCAAAGAGATTAATAGGGACTTTGGCGCGCTCTATTTTAATAAGCTCAGAACGCTGCTAATTTGTTGTCGATTGAGCCGCGTCCAAGCAGGTAAGATTGTTTACCGATGTCGAGTGGGTTCGGTTTGGGATTGACATAATGAGAAATTGATTTTGCATCAGAAACTTGCATATTCCATCTCTTTTTGCCCTTGTGACCATTAAAGCTCAAAGATTTTTCGACGACAAGGCAAGAGATCAAAGTTAATTTACAGTATAAAAAGAGTAAGCGTAAACTTAATATCTCTTTTATCATCAGCTGTTTGTTGAGCAAGATATCCTCAACAATCACGTGCTCGAAGAAGTAATTTTCTCGGTACATTTTTTTTTTTTTTTTTTTTTTTTTTTTTTCGCTTACTTACTTCTTTTCTTTTCGCTGCTGCTTCTTCTTCTTAAAGGCTTTCTTGACTCGTAGAAGCAGAAAAGCGGCGCGATCGATGGTCAGGCCCGGTGAAGCCTTGTCGCCGCTCGACATCCTGCGACCTAATCCACCCAACACCTATAATCATAGTCGAGAAAAAAAATTGAGCACTCTGTAATACTAAAATTTGCGTGATTCATCGAGAAAGAGTATTTCTCCTGATAAGAAACTGCCGGCTCGATAATAAATAATTTGTATATTACATGAAATATACAAATCTAAAACACTCTTTCTGATTCAGTCTATCGCTCTTTGTTGCATCAGACGCTCCAAATATTATCGCACATAACGACATGCGTATATTTGTCGCATGAATGGATATGAATCTTCTGGGTAAACGCATAGACCGATTATTGGTTCTATTTCGATTGCTGAGCATCTGCCGGTGAACTGGAGGATTATTGGGAGATATACTACAAACTAGTATTGCCACTACTATTACTCCGGCAATCCATCTATTTGTCCGCGTTAACGCGCTTCGATGCACACGTCTAATCTGATTACAGAACAATGCCAGTTCTTCGATTTTCATTAAGTCAAAGATCAGTCAGCGATTACAATTCGTGCGTAACATTCGTTCCATTTAAATTCAAAAGAGAGAAATACATCACTCTGAAATTAGCGCTGTATCGTCGCTGTCAATATCATTGTTTATCAGTTTGAACGCTGCGTGTTTGTCAAACATCTTAAGATCGCCATTGTAGATCGCTTACATTTTTAATTTTTTGCAAGTTTATGCGAGAAAATTTGTCTACGTGAGAAAACCTCAACAAACCGAAAAGTGTCGGAAGCAGTTTTTTATCGCTGATAGTAACTTGTGCATTCTTAATAGTATATACCGTGCTAAAAAGCAAAAACTTCGAAATTAGGTCGAGTCTGTTATAAGCTCGTTACTGAGTTCAAAGGGTTAAATCTACTGCGGAATCCGCGATTTATTGATCTCTCTGATCAAAGTGGATTAGGTAAAATGTAATAAGCTTCGATGTTCAAAGCGGAAAGGCTGCTTTTATATTAAAACAAATAACTGAGATATTTAAAAGTGTTCACAGTTCCTATTGAAAACATAAGTTGCACAACAAGTTTCAAAAATCAACTCGTTGGAAAAATAATATGAATTTTGTTAAAAATAAAACATGTGAGCAAAAATATTACTAAAATTTTTATATATATAGCAAATTTTTTACATATTTATAGTTAATTTTCTTCCCTATATTCTCCTTTGACAAGAATTTTATTTTAAACAACAGTGCGACAGTTTATGAATGCGTCGAACAAACTTTATTTTCCATTCCGATCAGAACAACGTGTCAATCTCTGATTGCCAATGACTCGTAGTAACATTACGAATATGGTGTATTTAATGATTAGGAACATATGCAATTTCGTTATTTAAAATTGCTGACAATATTCGTCGAATATAATCGAGCGACACAAATTCTGTTTTTTTGGCTTTAAATTGAGTAAACAGCTTTTATTTGTTTATTGAATTTATTTACCAAGAGTATACCGAGGTTTATCGATTTATCAAGAATTATACGCGTTCCTGAAATGCAAGTTGTTCATGTTCACTATTAGCATTTTTCGTGACAAACAAAAGCGACGTCAAAACATACGCTCGTAAAACTTATGAATGATCTTTTCTGTAATTCGTTTTCTTGAACTTAGTTAATGGCGAAGAAATTTTGTCTGTAATTAAGACAGAAAGTTCTTTTCTTCGATCTGTCTTATTAGTTTTATCAGAAACTCAAAACAAATAAAATTACTTAAGACTAAAAAGAAAAGTTACATGATAAGTTAAATTTCGTAGTTACATGTACATACACAGAATGTACGCGTAACACAGCCTTTTTAAGATAAAGTTTCTTAAAATAAAAGTTTTTCTATTTTACATATAAATATTATTATATTTGTTACACTAATTCTTTTATTTGATAACATTACTATTTCTTGGAATATTTTACGTAAAAAAACGCAATTTTATGTGTGAAATAATTAATTTTGATTATATCTTACATCAATTAAATTTGTTATGTCATGAGTTATGTCATCTAATGTACGCAGAACTGCGCGTAAAAGAGTTGTAATTGCATTTAAAAAAATTACAATCTTCTTTTCATTTAGAACTACAAATTTTAAAGAATCTACTTTTATAACGTCGTGCTTCATTCAGCACGAGAAAGATCATTCAGCGACAAGGCGCAAATAGAGCAAGACGACGCGTAAGAGGAACGCAACATCACAAAATGAAGTCAATTAGTTGGTGTTCAATCTCACCAACGATTGATCATGCAATCTTTTAGCTTTGCGACATCAATCAGTTTTCAGTCGACAACGTGATCGGTTGTTATTCGAGCCTCAATAAGCAGAAAATACTATTTAATGCTCGATTTTAATATTTAACTATTATTTTTGTTAAAACTTCCTTTTTCATTTTCTTGTAATGTCAGTATCATGAAGCAACTCTGAAAAATAACAGTTCTCACAGTCCGTTTGATATTTCCCTGATTTAATGGCAAAAGATCGAATTTCACTAAAGATAGTATACTTCCAATTAAATGAATAAAATGATAATAAGACTTATCAAACTCTGGATTATACATGCTGATTATAAACTTGGATTGAGAAATTTATCTGGCAATGATGGGTTAGCTGCTGGCGATGCCTCAGGATATGGGATATCTACATATATCTATGTAATATTAGGCCAATAGTTAGAGAGAGAGAAAGAGAGAGAGAGAAGGTGAGGAGAACATTGTTACTAAACTGTTTTAAACCTCTTCTCATTTCTATCGAGAAAGTTTCTCGTAATTTGCCATAGTTTTGAGACAAAGTTCCAATCACGAAAGGTGTAATTTTGCTATATCTTTCAATGCCTCTTAATGAGAAACACATTTATTGACGATGTAAAATTCATATGTTTTCAAAATAAAATAATTCCACTGCAGAGTGTAAGTTTTAAAAAGTAATTGATAAATATATACAAAATATATACGTGTATAATCCAAAACGCGTTTGTTTTTTATAAACATACTCTTTTTATGTGCGACTATACTTTTAACAAATAATTAAAAAATGTAATTCAGTGTTTTTTAAAATATTTTAAAATATTGTAAAATGAAGCATGTATATATTAGGTATGTTAAGTAACATCTGACGCACAAATAACCGTTGTATAAAACAAACGCTGAAATGCATTTCTTTTGCAACCGTACCGTTATGAACCTTCCACAGTCTTTTATTGCAAAGTTCTATTTCACATTTAATACGCGTATATAGATATATGTTTCTGATATGCGATTTCTTTTCATGCAGAGAAAAAATACACATTTCCCGTTTTTCGATCTCCTGTAAATCCTAGCAAACTCAGAGACATTTCCGCGCTATTTCATGAACACGTTAAAAGAGGCGAGCGAAAATGTTTGCAAACCACGCATTCGTGGGCGCATCATGAAAACTTGCGCGAAACCGCTCTTGGCTTTCCAGATAAAAATGCAATTTCTGTTCCTTCCTGGAAGGCGGAAGGGACGAATGGAATGTGCGTACGAGTTTCCCGGATAATGACGTACTACGTGATACTATTCCATGAAAATGCGTACCGCACACATCATGGATGTTTACGCACATGCGATATCGCTGTGTGTATGTGTGTATGTATAGTCAATTGTATAATCAGGGATTGTCATTCAACTGGCCATTCAATTGGCAGTCAGACTGCCAATCAAAAATAGAAGAAAAATACAACGATTTGATAAATTTATTTTAAAAACTTTTCAATCTTAAAATATATACGGATGTACGCATATTAACTCAAATCTGAAAATAATACAACCGGATTGTCGTAATCTTATTTTTATATACGTATATGTAATAATTTAGAAATTACTATCATTGTGATTCTCTTGTTATATTATTAACTTCAAACATTTAATTGATAATTCAAGATCTTATCTGTTTCGTTACGGTGATAGTTGTACGAAATTAATATTGAAAAATATCAAAATATATCTAAAAGAAAACAACTGATTTTTTCTGCAGGAAGGAACGGTTCGTTCTCCCGCTTGCTGTAAAAGAGAGCTGACTTCGTCGATTTAATTGCGATCTGAAAATGTCCAAAATATCATCTGCATCTTCCGAAAGGGGCTGCTTCGAAGAACTTTTGTCAACATTTATCAAGGCGACGTCTATCCGGCTTGATTGTCAGGAGACTATGGATTAAGTGACTGACTGGCAAACAGAACCTGATTTATAGAGATTTGCATGGCTCTGGCTTTCGCAAAAGATCCTCATGGATTTTGTGTCGCGGCTGTTTGATACGTAAACAATTACACAATGAACAACGCAAAAGCGCGAGATTTTAATTAAAGGATTGTTATTCATTCAAGTCCACCTACGCGGATTACGCTTAATTTCAAGCATGTTGCTACACATATGTCACTGCAAGTGTTTAAAACCAATATTCATAATCGGATCTTATATATTTAAAGTTGTCGTAAGTTTATTTTAAGATGCTCTGTAATCAATAAAAAAATAGCTCGTAGTACAGCATTTTAAGATACACTTAAGACAATCTTAAATGTAAGATCAGACTATGAATATCGGCCTAAAAGAAAAATTTATTTAACATAAATAAGATGTTTTTTTCTCATTGCTTTGTTGACTTATGTCTTTTGATTAGCGCAAGCAAGTCTTTCAATTATTAGATGACAAATTTATCCCTTATTAATCATATTTTATCTTGTCCATTTCCAGAAACGTGATGTATAATAAGGGCGCATTCAACAATGCATTCGATCATTGAACATTGCGGACCATGGAAACTATTCAGAGCAAATGTCTCAACGACCGTCGTGTGGAACTCGATAGAAATTAATGGCATCCTTGGTAGAGGATTTAACGTAAGTACTGAATTTCAGCGTGTTACATATCAGCAACTTGCTCGCGAGGTGGAGGAATGCATTCCTTCAATAAATCTTTTTAGTTTGCAATACAAATTTACGGTAATGTACGGAATAAATATATTAACGTTGCAATATTTTCAATTAAATAATAATTACACAATTATTGTCTACTCGCAACATACGAGTTTATATGTTTTTATCATATTAAATCATCGAAATCACGATTTTAATGCTAATAGTTTACGACGACAAATCGGATTAACACTTGCGTAGATGCGGGTTTATGTAATAGTTAGTATTGTTAGCATTTTGCTAATATATACGAACATTTCACTTATATCATATATTATCAGATCATTATATAAACGGATTAAATTTGCATTTTCCCGGCCTAAATCATATAACTCGGCTTTCAAGAATTGTTCCTTATAACATGACGAGCGAATCGTTCATTTCGGAATTTACATAAATACATAACGATATAAAACTTGCAAGCACGACAGAGCAAAGTATATACATTATATCAATTTTGTATCAGTTTTTATTTAGCAAACTAGTTGAAATGCTTGTTTGTGAAGTAAGCTATTTTTATCTTTTATTTTAATAACAAAGCTTTCAAAAGCAGCATAAGTTTCTTATTAATTTTTTCTATGCACTGCTGATGCTATTATATGTATTATAATTCTATAATATTTTATTACAAGACTACGACTCGCACGGTAAAACTGTGGAAGGAGTGCGTTTCTTCTAATTCAAAACACGCGATATTCCATCTATAGAAAAACGGAATATTTTTATGCTAGATATTTTAGCGATTGTGTGGGAAGTTATACTTTATCGTAAAATGTAAAAATTTTAGCTTCGATTTCATTTCTAACAAAAAAATACCACAACATATGCGTGTTTTAGGTTTAGTTCTTCGTTCTAATTCTTCGTTCGACATGTAAACTATACGATTCATTAATCACTAATTGCTGATGGCACGGTTAATTTATCAGAAATAGTTGAGCGATTTACTCATGTAATTTATCTTCGGTGCATTTACAAAATTTGCGATCTTTTAAGTACGAATTCTATTCAGTTTAAACATTTTCAATCCGCTTTGCAATTTTTTTCAATTAGATCTTTCCGCAATGATATTATTTTTTATATCATTTTTTATAAGCAAAAAGAACGTTATTAATTTAATTAACGCTCCAACTAACAAGCTATATGTGTTAAAACAGATTGCATAGAAATGATTAATGACACTGCGATATCGATTATTCTAATATATGTTTGCAGTGTCTTACTTGAAAATTGATTTACGTGTACATTCGTAGAAATGAAAGTGAAACAATATCACCATTATGTACGTAATGTTTTACACCTAGATCGATTAGAGCTACGATAAAACAGTTAAACGTGATTAAATTATTGGAGAAAGTAAGCCGTTCATGATAAACGTTATTCGAACAGCGATGATGGAAAAATTTTAAAAAAGATAAAAAGATCTTCTACAAAGAGACAATTCTGAACAAACTAAAGACTGAAGAAAAATAGAGCTGCGGTAACTATTTGAAAAACTCCACGAGACAAAGAGAGAAACTAGAAAGCTTAAAAGCTTTCAATCTTAATTCACGTTCACGCCAATAATGTAGCAATAGAAAGATCTTAGCTTTTTTTTCTTTCAATCTAGACGAACGACCAGTGCGCGTTAAATCATTCTTTTCTGAATTATTCATACAATTTCTGTTTATGTTCTTTGAGGATTGATTAGACAAAAAAATAGAGAGCTTACTCGCCGTAAGCGCATTTTCACATGTAACATATATCTTATCCACATGAAGAAATAATCGCATGTTTTATAACACCGCATTTATCTTACAAAATTACTCTTTTTTTTTTATTATTACAGTAGCAATTGTCTATAAGCAAGTTATACAGAGGAAGAAAGCGACAAGTACTTACATAGTGCATACATGTTATTGATCATCGTAATTATACGTATGATATCTATAGCAATGCATATCATATAATCGTATGCATATTATGATAGTCCGATCATGTGCTTTGCCGTGAATTATAATAGAATATCACGTACAGCTGCAAAGCTTTTGTAATTTTTTCACCGCAATATTCTGATTGTTGAATTTAATTCTTGTTATTTATCATATGCAATTTTTATCAATTATTATATAACTAAAAGCATGTCATTTTTAAATATGGAGAAAAAAGTTTTACTCACATTCAGTTTTTATAATCTCATATAAGAGATTAATAAAATTGAATATTGCTTGTTATCTCTCAATTAATAAACGAAAGATGTTAAAATTGTGTATATTTAACGTTATTCTTATATAATAATCTTATTATATTATGAACACGACTAATACATGCGCAGAAGAACTTTCTTTTCTACGCAAAGAAAAATAAAATTGAGAAATTAATTTACGTACAATTTAAGACAATAAAAGGAGTTAAATTCATGTTCGCAATTATTACAGTAATCTGTTTCAAAAATACAAAGATAAACTTTTTGTTCGCGCTTGAAATATGACAGTATATAATAAGTAACTCACTTTCTTCCTCCTATTTTCTTGAAAATGCGCGAAGCCTTCATCGTTGTATATTACAATCGCTTGCAACCTCATTCAATTTTCACACAAGCATTCTGTTGCGAATAAAAACAAATGATCTCTCGAGCTACTTAATTTAGTGAGATTGCCACTCCCTTGCATAATATACTTACACCTTTAAGTTGCACGAAAAAAAAACGTTTTTATTTTCTATATTACAAAAAAAAAAATTGTCTTTATTTTCTATTCTATTTTTATGTATTTTTAATAATATTGTATATTATTAAATAACAAAATATAAATAGCCCGAGATCTCTATATTACTCAAATAGTAATTCGAATTAGACCAAAGCATTTTTTTTCTAATGATTAGGACATTTTTTTCTATTCGAAGGGAACGCTGTAATCAACGAAAAGAAAATTTGAAATTTATTTTCCGGAAAATATAAGCATTTCTCTCTACTTCTTTTTGAGAAGGACACACACACACACACACACACACAACCCTTTTTAGAAAGAAGTGTCTTTTATCTCATTAATTAAAACTGAAATGTGTACGTAAGATTTTATCATATGCAAAATGATTTTTATTAAAAAGAAACTTTTAGATTGTTTTTTGATTGTATTTATAGACTTCTAAATTGGAATTTTGTTGCATCAAATAATTTTTCTTTTAGTTTTGTAGCATTTTATACACTCTTAAAATTCTCACTTTTATGGTTTTTAACATTCAATGATCATATAGAATATATAGAATTTTTGAATACAGACCATCAGTGTCGTTCGCAACGACAGCCGTCACGCATTTCCGCAGCACGCTCTTCTCACCGGAAATCCTCCAGATTGACACGAAGTGGTTGTACTTGTAGACAACTTTTCGCGAGATTTCACGCAAGAATCAATGCAAAGCTTGGTTTTTCATTGCTTTTCTTAGGCAGAAATCGCATGTGAAGAAGTTAATGTAAAGAAATGGATGTGCACTGAAACCACTGATGCGATATACGCGTCGCGACGTCCGACCACCTACTGTCGTTTGCGTTCCATAGGAGACGCCGACGCAACGTCCGAAAACGTCCGACGACTACCGACAACGCCTCCGTACCCTGTAACATATATATAGATATCAAATTGGAAATTTACTGCAATTTCCTGCGGATACCGCACCGAAAAATTGCATCTGTTAACTTTGTTCAACAGAGAAAGAATGAATACATCATTACAATGCTCTTGCACTAAACAATTTTTTCTTGTAAAAAAACACAAAATAAGTCGCTGATACTTGAGCATTGAAATCACTGTAGTTTAATGTGATTATTTTTACTGGAAAACTAACTAAAGCTTTTACGTTCTCTTTTCTTTTCTATTCTATAAAAAAAAAATCTTATAAAAATTTCAATTTTCTTCTCTTAAAAATAAATTATATATGTTATATGTCACGAATTATAATTTTATGGCTTTCTAAGTTATTTTTTAGATTAATGAAAAAAGCTTTCACTAGAATTACATATGTTACATATTATTTGTTCAAGTCGCAACTTTGTTAGTATAGCTGTGATTTTTAAATAGTAGTGATGAATATTAAAAAGATAAATTTTCACTTATGTATGTTTTTATAAATCACTAATACAACAACATTATTTTCTGCACAAATAGTAGCGTAACTGCACGTATGTACATACGTATAAACTTTAAGTAGTAATAGTCAATGATAAGCCAGACTGGTTCGAGATCTACGTTTAGCGCGTATCTTCTTACTGAAAAAAAACATTTTGTATCTATAAGCTCACACCTCAAAAGCTCCTAAGTATTGATATCATGTAATTATTGTACTTTATAACAATCTTTATTTATACACATCATATATGCTGCATGCACACTTTTCGAGAATTTCTCGACAAGTTTTGGAAAATTCCGCCAAAAGATATCAGAAAGTCATAAAAGACAATAAAGAGATAGGCACAAAAACTCAAGTGAGCGGGACAGTTCCTGGAATCGATATTTAATTTTTGAAATTCTCAGTATTGTTCCGCCAACGTGAAAATTTACGCTATTTCTTCGCTGGTTATGTTCTCTTAATACGTTTTCGACATTTTTGCAGCATTTTTAAACGTTTCAAGAATTCCAGAAATTTTAGAAAGAAGTAGAAATAATAACTATATAGGCAGCTTTGAAAAAATCTTACCTCTATATTGAACAGAGAACATATATCCATAAAATACACTAAAAATTAAGTACAGTAGTATATTTTATACATAATATTAAATATACGTACTTTTTTAACGACAATTACAGTATATCTTCCTATACCAAAGACTTATGTTCAATTTTTTACACACATTAAATGAGTTTTCAGAAAAAATAGGGAGAATGAATTGCATTACGGAACTGCGTTCCAAAATTGTCAAAACTGTCACTTTCATGACGAAGTTTCACTTGGCGCTCGCAACGATCGCGAGCGTAGGCCGCGTCCACATTGTCCGATTGTATCAGTCGCTTGTTTTGATTGGCTGCGATCTGTCTGTGCTTCTATTAGTCGTTTCGGATGGTGCATTGTAGAGGCGCGTCTAGGCGGCTTTACAAATTGGAAGCAATGTTCCCCTCGAATCTCCTGTTATTTTACAAATTTCTGTTTTGTTTACTGTATTTTTCACTAAGAATATAATTTATCTTAAAACGCATCTAGAAGTACGGAATTCATAGTCGAATCTTATATTTAAGAGTGTGTGAATTCCGACTGTGAATACTGGCTTTAGAGCAGATGTTTTTCGAATTGACAAGCGTACCGAATGGCTTGTGCGTGTTCCTGTTTCTCAAGAATGACTAAGCAAATTTATCGAGAAAGGACGAGAGACAGGAGGATTCAAGCGTTTTACGAATTATTTTATCTTCGATAGTGAAAAATTTCAGTTGGAATGACTATGGATGGAAAAAGATCAGTTAAAATGGTATGTTGTATAGCGTATTTGTAATGAGCATTAAACAACAAATATGTCTTCTTTTCTAGCTTGCGTAAACAGTACGTACGGACAATGTCTTAATCGACAAAATCGTAAAAACTTGTATCTGATATGATTACTAATATTAGTACCTTACATGTATATCAATACAGTTATTAGTATAGCTTTCTATTAAACATTGCGAGACAGTATCTATTGAGCAGTATATTTTGTATATATAGGATCCATTATCACCTGGACCTTGTGTTGACATTAGTGATGACGAACTTGTTACAATATCAGTACGAGATTTGAATCGACGATTAAAACTTCAAGGGCTGTCCAGAGAAGAAATTGTACGTATGAAACAGAGAAGGCGCACACTAAAGAACAGAGGCTATGCAGCCAGTTGCCGCATAAAACGTATCGAACAAAAAGATGAATTGGAATCTGAAAAGACCCAGGAATATCAAGACATGGAAGCTATGCAAGAAGACAACAATTGTATGAGAGCAGAGATAGAGTCCTGGCATTCAAAATATCAAGCTCTTAAAAAATTTGCTCAAGAAAAAAAAATTATTATCCCACCGGAATTGGAAGCTATCTAATAAAATGTTAACATTTATACATTCACTAGAGCATACTACCAGAAGATTTAAGAATATAACTTGAAAAGGCTCACAATATGCTATATCGTTCTATTCAATTCTCTTAATCTATCTATCTAAGCATTTATAGAAGCGAATATTCGAAACTCAAGAAAATTATATACTTGCAATGATAAACACACGCACGCACGCACGCACGCTATGACAAATAGTATTTATACAATTATAATGTCATATATATGATTAGTTTAGAATATATTAGAGGCAATATTAAATAAATAAAAAATAAAAAACAAATAAATATAATAGAAGAATATAATAAAAGCCTGTGACTGAAATAAAAAGTATTACATATTTAATTTTATATATTGTTTATTACATTATTTTCAGAACATAACAAAAGTATCAATCTGCTAACTACATGAATATTTATTGAATTTCCCAATAATCTATATTTTTGTTTGTCTATTATATGTTGTGGAAATTTAAAATCTTCAGGAAAACACATTAATCTGCACACTTCTTTGGGTGAGAAAAATCGAAGTTTTAATTCTGACAAAAGTTGCAGTTGTTTATCTGGATTATTTTTGTAAGTATCTTTAACTTTGCTATATTTTTGTTTAATTATTTCATCTGTAAATGGACAATAGACAGATCCAGTACCTTCCAAGTAACGACTATATCCCTTTGTGAAGCAACAAGAACCATTGCTGTCTGATGTTCTTATGTCTAATACCCAAGCTCTTTTTTGTAACAAATTTAGAGGAATCAAATATTTGGATTTATCACCATCTTCCAAAATATTGTTCAATGTATAACATATCTTGCCAAATTTTGTGTTATATTTACCATCTTTTTCTGCTAATTCAGAATGTACACTGTTTGATAACAATTTTAACAACTTAGGTTGCAAAGTATTTTCGAGTGAACACTGTTCAAAGCAAAAATGTAAGTTGTCTTTTTTTGCTAATAAATAATATCTGAGTCTGCTATTTGGTATTCCGAATTCATATGGGCTCAACATTAACTCTCTGTACACATAGCCGCAACTTTTTAAACAATTCACCAATCTATCTCTCATCTGAGATACTTCAAAACCTTTAACATTTTCAAGCAAAAGATACTTGACAGTGTTTAATTCCGGTAATAGGTTCAGAAAATGCAAAAGCGAACAAGATCTAGCATCCTTATCATCTTTCTTTAGACCACTACGTGTGTAAGGTTGACACGGAGGACTCATTAAAATCATATCTATACTTAGGTTTTTAAATTCCTGCGCAGTAACAGACTGGATGTTTCTGTTCATAAGAAGAGTTTGTGGAAAATTATATCGGTAGACATCATTAGCAACTTGATTAATATCCAGTGAAGCCACAATTTCTGCTTGTAGTTGGCTCTCTAAAACCAAATTGCAAAAAGTTTGGAAAGTAATAAAAAAAAAAAAAAAAAAGAATACTTGGGTTAAGAACACACATAATGTGGTTCAATTCATTAAATAAGATAATTTTGACAAACAAAAATTTAAATTTTTACCACGGAGAGCAAGATGCATTCCTCCAATGCCACTGAACAATTCTAATACGTTCATTATCGACAATTTGACGCGATGTTTGAGAAAAACTACCTACAACGAAACATCATTACGTCATATCGCGAAAAGGTAGTGACCACGCGATCGAGACACACCTACAAACACGTATCTTTCTTCTGTTACAGAACTGAAAATCTGATATATTTTTATGGAAAAACTGTTAAATTGAGTCGAATATAGAAGAACATAGACAATTTCCAATTTTTGATCTATTTTTATGAAGATGATTATCGCAATAACATTCTCGAGACGAATGTCATCCACCTAACCTAATCATCGATTCGCACGGTCCGCTCGATGTATTCTTAAAAGCATTCTAAAAGCAAGAAGAATTTTCATGGAATGCGGATGATGTGAACAAAGCTTTTCACCCAGAAGTTAGCTGATGAAAATGTTTCGAAGTAGAAGCTGGTTCGGAGGTGGACTTTGGAAGCCAAAGAATCTACATTCTCCCGAGCATCTCAAGTAAGATGACAAAATGACAATCGTTGAAATTTTGCACTTACTAATAATATGTTTTACATAAGTTTTCAATAATTCACTTCGCGATAGGAAAGCCACTTGGCTGTGATCGGCCAACTGTACATCGCAGTACATATCAGTGGAAGCGAATTATTGAAAAACTCCGTATCTTTATTAATATGTATATCATTTTTATAGATACCTCTACAATGTTTTATCTAAGAACCAAACTGTATCCGAGAGCAACAGAGGTTTATTGGTTGAGACTCTTCGCTCAATAGCTGAAATTCTTATTTGGGGCGATCAAAATGACTCGAGTGTATTTGAGTATGACATTTTTCTCTTTTATTCCTTAGCTTTCAATTGTCTAAAGTAACAAAAGAATAACAAGTATCATACACCTGTCTTATGTTGTTACAAACTCTTATTATAATTTACCGAATAAACAATGTACAGTAAAAATAAAGATACCGTGTACATGCAAAATATGAAAAATACAAAATTGTTTTCAGCTTCTTTTTAGAAAAAAATATGCTTTCATTCTTTTTACGTATCATGAAACAAAAATGTGGAAGCTACGTTTGCGTACAATTACTTCAAACACTGAATATTTTATTTGAAAATATACGCAATGAAACATCTTTGTGTAAGTAGAGAATAAAACCATCTCTCGCATCTATTTTTATTAGAGCAACTTGTACGATTAAGTACTTATTGCGATTAATTTATTAAATAATTAATTAATTTAAGACTTCTTGATTTTTTCACACAGATTATTTATTAAGTAATAATCACGTGAACAGTATAATAGTGCATAAATTTGACTTTAGCGACGAAGAGGTGATGGCATATTATATCAGTTTTTTAAAGACATTGAGTCTGAAACTAAATGCACATACCATTCATTTTTTTTACAACGAGGTAAGCGCGTTATAATAATCTGTTATTCTTTTTATTAATGAATTTACTCTGTTTGGTAATAATACGTATGCCTATAGAATATTATCATTTATTTTAATGTATTAGAATTGCTCGTCATATTTTTCTTCATCATTAATAAGCTATTATTAACTTTATACTTTTGCAACAATGCTTGTTTGCATAAAATGTTGTCACTGTTTGATGTAATTGCTAGTTATGTATAATATATGTATAAATAAATTATGTTGAAGTTTATAAAATTCTGTGTTGCCAGATGATAAAAGTATAAATTTTTTTTTGTTACCAGCACACCAATGATTTTCCACTATATACAGAAGCAATTAAATTCTTCAATCATTCGGAAGGCATGGTACGCATAGCTGTGAGAACTTTGACACTGAATGTATATCGTGTGGAAGACGGATCCATGCTAGCTTTTATAAGGGATCGCACAGCTGCACCATATTTCAGTAATCTTGTATGGTTTATCGGTGATCACATTATAGAATTAGACACTTGTGTCCGAAATGATGCCGAGTACGTATTGACAATTTGTTTCGCCAAGATATGTATTACATACATATGTAAAATATCTTTTTTTTATTATTATTATTATTATTATTAAGGAAATGTACTTTTTTCAGTCATCAGAGTCAAAACAGATTGTCAGATTTAGTTGCAGAACATTTAGATCATTTACATTATCTAAATGATATCTTGTGCTTGAATATATCGGACTTGAATAAAGTTTTGTCAGAACATTTATTACATAAACTACTAGTGCCGCTTTATGTGTACTCTCTGATAAAAGATAAAAATGTTTTGTGCCAAACTCAGGTAAAAATATTAGTAATATTTTTAGTTTTCGATTTGTTTTTTTTTTTTTTTTTATAATACTAACAAATAAATGGACTTTTAGGATGAGAGAAAACACGTCAGTGTCGTAGTGGCACTTTTTCTACTTTCTCAAGTATTTTTGATAGTATCACACGGACCTCTCGTACATACTTTGGCAGCTGTAATACTCATGTCTGACTTGGAAACAATTCAAACTGGAACAAATAAAGTTCTGGAAAAATTCGGAGATATAATGTCTAATAAATTTGTTCCTTCTTCACCACAGAAAGAAACATTGGAAAAATCAACAGAAATTGTAAGCGGATCGACGAAATTTGCGTGCAAAGAAATTCGCAACGAAAACAACGATGAAAAAGATGTAAAAAACATAGCTGAAGACGCAGTCAATGAGTCGCAAGAATTTAATCATCCTAGTACGTCGTTTGATAGCACTTCTACAATAAATACACCTGTTCACGAGAGTCATACGCCACAAGATTTGGACACAAACATTTCAAGCGAAGAAGATCTAGAGGAAATGAAGCACTTGAATGTGACGGATGAGGAAAAAGAACAACGTTTAGCATTGGAGAGTCCTTTGACCCCTAATCCAAGTCAGAATGACGTATTTGAATCTCTAGCAAAAAAACCATTCCTCGAAACGATTATTAATTCTTTATTATGTGTGGAAAATGATTACGCTGCCCTATTCGCGCTTTGTTTATTATACGCGTTAGCTAATAACCAGGTAATTTACTAAATTCTCAGAAATGTAGATTTTTGTTTGCAACTATTTTGTATATTTGTCAATAACGAGTTGATGTAATTATTTTATGTAAAGGGTATAAGTCGGAAAACTTTAAATGTAATCCTGTCACCAATCTATGAAAATACGTCGGCGAAGAATTCGTATAACGAATTGCTAATAGATAGGTTGATTCATATTATAACTTTAAGCTGTCAAACAAGTAAGTTGCATTAAATATCCAGTAAAATTTAATATTTACAAAGCTTCTAATTTTACAAGAATATCAATTTTTTTGATAGATGCCAAAGTAAGGCTCGTCACTTTGGAATTAGCCATTAAATTGCTCGCGCAACTGACAGTATCCGAAGGACAATGTTCATTGCGAGAATCGCATCTGACAGTCATTGAAGCGGCGAAAGAACAAAGCACGTCTCTACTCAAAAACTTCTACAAGGTGTGAAAATGGAACAACATAGTTGTTCTTATCCGAAATGCATTTAGGCAAATGCTCTTTGTTTTTCGTCTCGTTGCTATTTTGATAAGAATTATTGATTCTCCATTTCTCAGAGCGAAGATATTTTTTTGGACATGTTTGAAGATGAATATAGTGAAATACAAAAACGACCGTTAAATGTCGAATGGCTAATGATGGACAGCAATATTTTACTGCCTCCTACAGGCACGCCTATGACCGGAATCGAATTTAGCAAGAGATTGCCATGTGGCGAGGCAAGTGTCGAAACAAAAAGACGTGTTTTCAAACAAATTGCGCCTAACTACGATTATTGCAGTTTGGTGCAAAAAAAAAAAAAAAAAAAAAAAAAAAAATGATAAGAGAACTATCTCTGACACTTAACATGGAAGTAGAAACTCAGTTACCACTGACCAATCCGGCTAATTGCGTACAAATTAACAACGTTCTTGATCTAAGTAAAAGTTATATTTGTCTGTTACGTAGTTAAATTTTCTGACAAATTAAAATGAATGAATGAAATAGGAGACCATGTCCGAGCCATTATCTACCAAAGTAAAATTGTGAACAAAATATCCATAACTATGTGTGCCTGTCTTGACGTTCTAGATTTGAATTAATTACGTTTATCAATCATAAAAAAACAACTTATAATACCCCCACTCGCGAATAACAGCTTTATTTAGTATACTGTTTCATTTATTCTAATCTTCAGCGCTAACGCTCGCATGTATTGCTCGATAAATTGCAAAGAAAAGATTGCAATCAATAAGTTTACTGATGAACTAATTGTTTTATAATTTTTTTTTTTTTTTTTTTAGATAATAGTGACTTGTCTTAGTTATTGATGTCGTACAATTGATTCTTGTGGAACCTGATATAAGGAAACTTGGTTGGGGAGTTGCTAAATTAGTTGGATTTCTACAAGACATCGATGTGACTGGAGACAAAGATGATTCAAGATGTTTACATCTTACAATCTACAAACCATTAAGCAGCAGTACAGGCAATCGTATACCGTTATTGTCGGCTAAATTTATTTTTGATGATCACATCCGATGTATGGCCGCCAAACAAAGGTGAGCAGTTTTTTCGGACAGCAAATTACGCAACACCACATTATTATTCGATTTTAATCGTGCAAGCCTCTTGAAAAATTTAGGCTAACAAAAGGACGAATAAAAGCGCGACAAAAGAAGATGAATCAGATTGCAAGATTGTTGGACATCCCGACAAGTATGCCTCACTGTTCAACACCGCCGAATTACGCCCTGCGTGGGTTACGTCACGAACGTAAGTTATTGAAATGTAGTTAATATAAGGACGGTATTTTATTTATATATAATACTCATTTATATATTTATAATCCGATTTATTATTTAAGATTATTTTAAGAAAGATCATATTCAAATCGTCTCATTACACCGCACATTCATTTGAAGATGAACTTGAGACGATATTAAAACAATAAAATCTTATGAATACTGACGATACATTCATTTCAAAAGTAATTTTAATTCTCCTAGGTGTAGTCGGACGTGGTCAGAGATCGCAAAAGGATCAAGCGAGGCCAATGTTTACAGTAAACAAAGTTCCTGGATTCGCGGCTCAAATGCGTAGGGAAAATGTTAGGCCAACGGCATCGTCGTCGAGTTTCAAACACGATGACGCCAGTTCAAATGAGAAGGTTCACGAAAACGGTTTGCGATCTAGAGACAGTTCGCCCAAGATGCCAAGACCACGGAGCGAGGAAATACCTCTCGAAGACATGCGAATTCGGAAAGCCTCTCTCACGTCTAATGGGATGAACATAGTGCATTTGTGTCAAGAAAGAAGAGACAGCCAAGGTACCACTTGCTCAAATAGCAGTGAGTCTTCGTCTATAATCAGAAATCACTCCGAAGAAACATCTTTCACATCATCGCAAGAACATCAAGCGCCGAAGCCGCGCAGAAAAGGTCAAGTGGAAACTGTGTGATTGCAATATTAAGTTTAATTCATCAAAAAAAAAAAAAAAAAAAAAAAAATCCTCCAACAAAGCTGTCTCAAAATAAAGTTGATTTTCAAGAATTGTTTTAATAAATTGCAATAAAAAATTTAGATTTGATATATTGTTTATTTCATACTTTCTACTACAAAGATTTTTATTTATTGACATATAAACATAAATCTAAAAACTCTGTTTGTGACCTTTTTGAAAATTTCTTCTCAATTATTGTCACGATACTCACAAACATATTAAGATATCACAGAATAAATCAAAGGATTCATCCTTTGATTTTCTCCCGACAACAAATTTTTGTACGCACATCTGCCTGATTAAAAATATATAAAAACTATTTTGAAATTGTTTCAAACGTTTTCGAGAATACTCGAAAGATATTTCACTTTTGTTAGAAAATATATATTTTACTGAGATTTAACAGATCCCAATCGACCCACTGTGAATTTTTTTATTGGTGAAAACAAATTTGTCTGCCTTTATTTTGTTCCAACTTTGGAAGATTTAAAACTTCATTCAGAAAACTCAGAAAATAAACGAGAGAATATGTGTACCACAAATTTCAAGTTTATGTAAAAAACAACACTTTAGATTAATCTAGTTTATAGTTTCTAATTAATAAACATTTTATCTTACAATTAGTAAAATTTTGTTTGCCGTATTAAATATGTTCCGGTAATAGGATCGTCACATAGTTTTATATTTTAAGCGAGAAAATTAAAAAGTATTTAAGGATAATATACATGTAATTTTAACGGTAAGCGAATCGCGCGTAAACAAACTTGTTATTAATTCATACGTATACATATATCTCTCTGTTTCAATTAATTTTTCTTTAATAAATAAAGAAATAGAAAGAAAAATTCTATGATCTTTAGATAAAATTTCTATTATTTTTATACATGTAGTAAAAAACAGTAAAAATGATTCTGTTTTACCAAGTTGCACCAAGTGTGATGAACTGAAAAGAAGCATCATGTAGCAGCAGCTCAATGACTTACGTTGATCTCAAAGATGTGTTGATAAACTCGACACAATTACTCGACGCTCAACTCATCTTGTTACACGTTTGTCTCGTTATTATACTTGGTGCAACAGAATAACTAGAGGTTGTGACAAATACAGATTTGATTGAAATAATCTTAAAATAAAGTTAAAAACTAGGGTAAAATAAGTGTTAAATGTGTGTCTAAGGGTTGAATAACATAAATGTGAGTTAAATTATTATATTAAAAATTTATATTTATTTGTATTTATAATTTTATTTTATATGCTGCGAAGGATATTCTGTACATACATAACACACACACATATTTATATACGTCTAACAACTCGTTTTGCGAGGAACAGGATAGCAAGAAACAACTTTATTCCGATATCATAAAATAATGGTTCAGCATGTATAACATTAACATATAGAGCGGAAAGTTATATTCTTTATGTTATATTACGCTAACGTAGTCTTTTAACAACATTTAATTTAATAAAAACAAAAAGCAATCGTATCTCGTGCCTTCATCAAGGCAATATTTGTAATTTAGAGGAAGAAAAGAGTTAAATACAGTTATTACTCTTTTTTTTTTAAATGCGATGCACATAATCATCTATTTAATCAAAAGAAATTAGCTCAGCAGTCGTAGGCTTTACATCTTCTTCCTTCTTCGGAGCTTCGCTAGCTGCTGTTGGAACTGAAGAAGGAGGAGAAGATGGAGGAGGAGGAGGAGGAGGAGGAGCAGGCTGATACGGCATTGTCTGCGCCGTCGGAATCGCCGCAGGTATTCCTTGCATCGCCGGTATGCCAGATGTCTGTGGACCAGGTAAAGCTTGACTCGTTGCGGGAACAGCTCCACCGGGTACTTGGATTGCACTCGAAGACTGGGACTGGGAAATAGCAACGCTGGAAACACGAGCTGACATCTGTGATCCTTGGCTACTAACAGGCAATGTGGACGGTTGCTGCGATCTTACGTGGAGAGGCAGACCAACCGGCACAGTGGTTCCACCAGGTACGTGAGTTCCCGGACCCGACGAAAGACCAACGTGACTTTGAGGCATGGGAGGCAATCCGATCTGAGTTGGAGGAGGAGTTTGCTGCGGGATGTGGGAAGAGACGGTTTGTTGAGGCGATATATGCCTGCTTGCAGCAGCAGCAGCAACAACTTGTCCCGATGATACGTGCACCGAAGGAACTTGTTGCGGTCCCATCTGATGGTGATTGCTCGGCGGTTGAAGTTGCTGAATAGGCGGCATTTGAGGAGGCATCTAGAAAAATCACAAGTTATATCAGGTATTTAAGGATTGTTTAAGAAGGCTAATACTTCTAAAGACGTCGTTCGTCAATCTCCATAAAAACTAACTCACCATTCCTGGACCTGATATAGACACACGACTCAAATTCTCCTGTCCCTGGATAGATGGATCTGTCGATTGTTGCTCCGGATTGGAAAGCGGTGGCATCATATGCACCGGTAGAGTATTCATCGGTGGCATATTATAGCCTTGCATAGCGTACTGACCGATAGGTGATTGTCCATACATATAAACTCCCTGATTTGTCGGCGACATAGGATAATTAGCGACTCCAGGAGTCGCATAGTGCACATGACGAACAGGCGATCCCTGAGAAGGTCCGCCTATATAATCCGAAACTGCTTGATAACCCCCTGTAAAAGAAAAATAATAAATTTTAATAAGCTATTTTATAAATGTAAGTAACGACAACGATACTTGTAGAAATATGTATTTTCAAACAAAAATAGGAAAAGTTGTTTGTCCGTTATTTACCCATGATATATTGCTGCTTCTGTTGCTCCTGACGCATTTGCATTTCCCTCTCTTGCTCTTGAATTTTTCGCAAAGCTAACTGACGTTGATACTGCAAATATTCTTGCTTCTTTTTCCGCATGATTGCCAGTTTTTGCGCCATTAGCATCTGTCGCTGTCTTTCAGCTTCTTCCGCTCTTCTGCGTAACTTTTCCTTGTGTTCTTCTCGGAGTGCATCCAAAGCGGCTCTAGCATCTTTCATCTGAGTTAATTTATCTTGCAAACCTTCATAATACACTCTACTATCATCCTGTTCCTGAATGTATCTCAATAATCTATAAACGAACGCATATCTTTGGGGTTATTGATATGAAATTTTATTTACACATCATTTTAGAAATACAACAAATTGATAACTTCATACCTAGAATGCATGGCTGTTATATTCATAAATAAGGTTTGAACGGAACTGTCGTTAGCGATCGACCTTCCTCTCGAAGAATTACTCTTCATCCTGTTGACAAAAATTTCTACTTGCGATCTAAGACCACTTACGAATTCTTCCATTTGAGTATCGATCTCGCCATTCTCTTGCTTCGCAAGTGCGATTTTTTGGGGCATCGGGCTACTTATATTAGGCGCGGACGGACTAGTCACGTCAGTTCTCGATGCATGTTCTTCACTTACAGTTTGTCTTTGTTCCCAATACTTGCGGTTCAGATATTTAGCAAGCTCGGGATCAATATCGTCGTCATCTTGCACTCGTAACGGACTAGGGCCCTATAATAACAATCAACATCAGAATGACGGGATAGGCATATCTCAATGCGCATTCAAATTTTTTTAAGTAAAAACATATTAGGAACAACTACGTTGAAGTATCAATTTTGCCAGTTTACTACGAAATTACAGAGAACAATTATTAATAATTAATCATTAATAATTATCTATGTAAAAAAATCAGTCACTTAAACACACATCCCCGACTTACAGGTGACGGTGGTGGTGAATACAATTTAGATGTGGAAGTATTATTAGATTTTAAAGCACTCGCAGCGCGTTTCTTTTCTTTTTCTTTCTGCTCAGCTTCACTTTGACTCAAAGCTATGGCTAGATTCAATTCTTCTTCCTCTTGGAGTTCTTCTTCCGTTTTTCGAACTGGTACCTGTAAAAAATATAAACACGAAATGCTACAAATTATATGTAACAAGTTGCATTAAACAATATTTAAAGTATATTGCAACTTGCAATTATTATTATACGTATACGTAATATTACGTATTTATCCATAATAATATATTATTCTCACTTATATTTTTACACACACACACACAAACGCGCATGCATTAATTTTTTAAAATAATTAACGAGACAGAAAATATATCTGACATAACAGAGTAGCCATGTTTACTTAATCTAACTTGATTAGATGAATAATTTTTGAAATATAGTACGTGTGCGTATGTATGCAACACATAGCAATCTTAAATAATTTAATTAAGGAGATTAATATACAACGTATAAGCATGTGTTATTTTAAGAGAACGCATGAAATATATCTCTCTACAAGATTATTATTGTTACATACAGTGTATACGCGATATTTATTGTTCAATAAAATCTAGATACATACTTGTTGCTGTTGAGCTAAAGTACTTTTGAGATATTCCACTGGGAGATCAGTATCTTTGGTTTGTGTTGCAGACGGTCTAAGAAATATTGAAATGTTAAAACAAAATGACCAAATAACAATAAAAGTTAAACAAAACAAAAGCTTACTTATTAACTTGTTCGTAACAAGCTACACAAACTCGCACTTCTTTTTCAATTCCGAATTTTGGCAGAGTAGAGACTTTACTCGAACACTGCGCGCAAAAAACTTGACCGCACGCTCTGCAGTGATGTTTTCGTTGAACCATGCTGAAAGTTACACGACACCGATGACATACTTCACCATCCGCCCAAGCAGGTGCGGTATCTGCTCTGAACATGGCATCGCTTTCTTTTAAAACAGGAAATTGATATCCTTCAGCCTTCATTATATTTAAAGTATCCTGTAAAAAAAGTGAACCGCATCACCAAAACAAGTCAAGCCAAAAAGAGAACATTACGAATATTACATTCCCTTTATAAGCACTTTCTATTTCTAAAAGTATTCTCTTACATACGCAAAACTTGAACAAAACATAATACAGCAAGTTATAATCTCACTTGAACCGTCCTGTATTTGGGACTATTACGAAATGCATGAGCCCAAGCTTGTATTAGCTCCAAAGTTTTCATTCTGACATTCTCATGAGGAGAAGTTTTTACTAATTCTTTAAGTTGTTCCATATATTGTTTGGTAGCTATCTCATCATGAATCAATGTTCCACAATTTTTTACACAGGATTCTAATACCTGAAAAAACATAGAAATAATAAATACAAATTATTCTTTCTCTGTTTCAAAAAAAAAAAAAAAAAAAAAAAAAAAAAAAAAAAAACAGATATCTTACCAATAACGCATATAAGGCTATATGTGGATTACTATTAATCATCTTTTTTCGTATGGCAGAAAGTGCAACTTTTGGCCTAAATAAATAAAAATTTTTAGAAACACATACCGATAACAACAATCCCGTTTGATTATTACTAACAATACTGAAAATCTGTGATAACTATAACAATAACCAAACAAAAACATTCAATGCAAAGAGTTGATATAAAACTGTATACATATGTGTGTGACTAATCATAATCTCTTAAGTTAAGTTACATTACATTACATTACATTACGTTTACAATGTATAATTTTTTTTTACAAGGATTCTGCTTACTGAACATCGCTCTGACGTATAAGATCGCAAATTTGCATAATTGTGGGCCAATCTGGTTCCAATTGCAAATTGCTCGTTGCCTTATCTAAAAGTGATTAATGAAACGACAACTTTCTAAGTTCCGACATTTTGACAGAATTACAAACTTGAAAGAAACTATGTCTTACCTAGCAATTTATCGAAATTCGTCGAACTGCGAAACATTGTCGAAAAAACACTCACGTTTACTTTGAATTTGTATCACGTAAGTTTTACACAGTAAAAAATAAATGGTTTGTAGCAGCTGTAACGTGATATCGAAAAATCCTATTTCTATCACTCCGGTTTACGTGAATAATGCATTTGATTGTCTCTTCCTATCTCAAACCGCATTTCTAGAAATAAGCATGAAACGAGTTTACCATGTTGTGTCTTAAGGCCTTCACACATGAAACTACTTAAGACCGTAAGACGTAGCCGTAAGGAATTTGACCAATCAGACATTTATATCTGAAAGTGATGGGCATATAGGATACATTCTGATTGGTCACTTTCCTTACGGCTACGTCTTACAATCTTAAGTAATTTCATGTGTGAAGGCCATTATTAGTCGATTGGACGATCATAAGATTCAAACGTTACAGCACATTTCGTGATTCCCCTATATACTAGGGTAATTTTTTAAATTCCCAAAGCCACGAAAATATTAGTTACAAACGCTTCAATACACATACTAACTTTCATAAATCTAGAATACTAGAATATTTTCTCAAATTTTCTACGCCACAAAAATGTCGATGAGAATCGAACGTTTCAGCGATTTTCCAAAATGTCCTAAAGCAAAGAGTATTTTCTAAACTTTCTTACACCACAAAAATAAAAGTATTGACAAACATAATATAGTGCAACACATTATCTTCAGTATTTAAGTGCGTTTCAAAAAACCTTAACCTCTTTAGGATTTTCTTGAGAATTCTTTCACGGATAGTAAAAAAAATTTTTAAAGTAAAAAATTGGCAAAATGCTTCAGACAAAAATTGTAGAACTCGACGAGATAAAACAAAAAAGGCCTATGGTACAGCACACTATCTTCAATATTGAAGCAATTATCGACGTTTAAATATTAAAGATTTAACAAGTCAGAGTTTGGCAAAATGTCTCAGACAAAAGTTCTAAATCTGGACGAGATAAGAGAAACAGGTCCTACAATCCAACAATCTATCTTCAATATTTAAATGCGAAAACAAGAAACTTACTTTCTAGGGTTTTCTTGAATAATCCCTAGCCGACAGTAAAACTTATAAAAGTGAGAAATTGACAAAATGCTTCACACAAAAGTTGTAGATCTCGTCGAAATAAAACAAAAAGATCCTATGATAAAGCACACTATCTTCAATATTGAAGCAGTTATAAACGTTTAAACAATAAAATTGTAATAGTCGAAATTTGGCAAAAAGCTTCAGACAAAAGTTATAGATCTCGGCGGAATAAGAAAAAAAGATCCTATACTCCAACAATCTATCATCAATATTTAAGTGCGAAAACAAGAAAGTTCTGTACTGTT